>JAJOOE010006735.1:0-25363 GCA_036250405.1 Solanum raphanifolium
TATTTTTAATTAAATGTTTTCTTGGTAAAGAAAGTTTTTAATTCATTATGTTTTTAGTGTTATGCGATGAATGAATGCTAAGAGGCTTGTATTAGACCTCTTCGAGGTCGAGTACGCCGGTTACGACTAGGGGGTGCTCCCGGGTCGTGACAAGAATGTACGCAGACCTTAATCCTAACTTTCTAGGGTAGAGATGATGTTTCCATCAAGACACTGGACGCAACATCGTATTATCAAAACTGGCTAGAAAATAAAAAAAATGCAAGATTGAATTATCGTACTTTGGAGTAATGAAGGATTACGTAGATAAATTGCTTCAACAACTCTCATCTCATGTGTTGTTTAACCTTCATGTCATTGCTTTCTTTACCCGCACCAACTCGTCATTTTTGTATCAAACACAAACTGATTATATAATCAAGGAAAGGAAGTGTTAAGAACTAGTACACTAATGATATGACTATCTGTTGCATAGTAGCATACTTCAGGATCAATTTCCTCTAGCTTTGGGTTTTGCAATTTTAAAGGGGTGTATTTTTCTAGAGGTGAAACGAGTTTGAAACTCGCCCAATAAACTATCAAATGCTACCTCTCTTTTATATTTTGATTGTTGGATTTGGACGGGTGGCGGCCTCCACCATCAGGCTAGAAATTCTTACAAATTATCATAGCATTTGATCAATTGGATTTCCCTGAAATTTTCAGATCTCTAAAAAGTTCATTGGATCTTGAGACTTTTGTCATGTACGGATGCAATTACCAATCAAGAGTAGGTTCCCTTTGGACCTTATTTTTGTTACTTCATGTTATCAATATTAATTAACTATTACTGAAACAAGAAGACAATACATATCCATAAATTTATGATAGCCAATACACTAGGAAAGAAATCATTACACTAATTTAAAAATTACCTTAGTGGTATATTTCATAGTTTGTATATACCAATTTGTTCGCCAGACCCCATATGGGTTAGTTGTTGTTCACATAAAACTTTGTAATATTTGCTAAGAATTCAAAATATTCAGTAAATCTAAAAGCTCATGACCTCTTCATTTTATTTACAATCAACTTCTTTGCTTTCTACTTTTTTTCCACAATCACAAAAAGCATTAATGGAAGATCATCAAGATTAAGACACCGGAAAAAGGACTGTTGCGTTGTAATATCGGTTAATCCTTAGGCAAAAAAAGTGACTTGCTCTGCAATTGATATTACAAAGTAATGTTTAATTAAAATATAAATATATGTCTCCTGATTCTTACTATCCACGATGGTATCTTTTCCTTTTGGACAAACCTCGATCCCATTCATGGAGCCCATCGACTCAGCATTGCCAAAGAACTGCAGGCGTAGATTATCTTCATCGACCATATTTGGATCCATTTATAGTATTTCCTTACCTATTATGTAGAAGGGTGGAACCACGTCTCTATTGTCTTCCAATGATATGTCTTTCCTATCCAATTGCAAAAAGAATGTGTGATCGAACACACCTCTCGTGTGTACTTTATACATCAAAGTCAATGCAATCAACCTACCAAAGAAGCATAAATAATTAGGGTGTAATGAATTCATCTAAGATGTTGCAAGTACAAATTTTTTATGTGTGTTAATTACATTATAATAGTAAGAACAATTTTAACTTATTAATAATATTAATGACAAGATCTATTATAGCTTCTTCTATATCCTCGAAATCTAGAAGATGTAAAAACACATTTATTTTTTTATTGATAAGAAAGGTACAATTAGAGGGATCGTGGTTGCACACATTCCTTTAGTCAAGTGACTTTACACCTATACTTATCCAAAAAAAAATATTCATTCATATTTATATTGAAACAAACAACAAACTTACAAACAAACAAAAAAGTTATAGTGTATATAAATTAAATAAAAGGTTAAGAATATTTGAGCAAAAACATTCTATGATGGTTTTAGAAAGCAACAAAGAGAGTATTCTAAGGTTGATGATCTCTTGGCATACTAATAAAAGCAACTCCCTCAACACACAAGGCTCATTAGCTTTATCATGATTGAATTTAATAAACAATTGGCCTCGTAGATTTTTAAATTCAAACATGAAGAAGCTATTGGGCACTATTAAAAAATATTTAACAAACATCAAGTACTTGTGCTTGCTACATCTATGGTGAATCCATTACACGTTAGTTATTTCTGCTTCTACTGTATGATGATTGCATTGGCTTTGATGTTTAATGTACAAACTAGATTTTTGTTTGATCGCACCTTCTTTTTGCAATATTCTAGGAAAGACATATCATTGGAAGACGTTAGGGATGCGTTTCCACCCTTGTACTAAAGTTGTAAGGGAATACTAGAAATGGATTCAAATATGGCCGATGATGATAAACTAGGCTTGAGGTTCTTTTGGGATGTTGAGTTGACGTGCTCCATGAAAAGAATCTAGCTATCAACGAAAAAGAGACCATCGTGAATAGTAAGAATTAGGAGACATATATTTATCTTCTAATTCAATATTACTTTGTAATATCAATTGCAGAGAAGGTTGTGTGTTTTGACAAATGTGTTTCTTATATTACAACCTCATCAAGGTACCAGTCCTTTTTTTTGGTGTCTTAATTTGGAGGATCTCGACTTAACGCTTGATGGTGATTGTGGATTGTTGATAAAATGTTGAAAACCAAAAAGGGTTATTGTGGATAAAATGAAGAGATGATGAACTTTTAGATTCAATGAACATATCAATTCATACAACATCCAGCGTAATTTTATTTCTAAAAGTAGTGGATTTTTTCATGCAGAACATGCTATCAAACTATACAAATGAGAACGAGGAAAGAGATTTGAGACACGTATTCTTTTGTTGGTAATGAACTCACTAAATCTACGATATACATGTAGAAAGTCAAACTGAATTTCTTAGGAAAGCAAATGTTAATTTCATAAGAATGCTAACTCTCTTCTTTTTTTATATAAGAATGCTAACTCAAGAACATATTTATATAATTTTTTCACATTAATTTTATTATGGAATGAGTCATTTGTTTATGTTCTTGTAAAAAAAATTATTTTATATATTGTTTCTTGTTGACTTGACTAATCTTTTTCAAATTTGGAATCATTTTTTGGGGATTTTAGGCTATTTTTATTTTAATTTTTTAAATAGATATATGACTTTTTGTGTTTACTAATTCATGACACGCATTCTTTAAATTTAGTTTTGCATTTTGAAACATTGACTTTTTCACTATGCTGGGATTTGTAACTTTGTTTAGAAATGATTAAGATGTGTTTTATTTACTTTACTTTAAATACATTTTTGTTTCTAAATCTTATCTATACAAGGCTATCTCCTTTAATAATTAACTATTCATCTTGTTTAGGGTGTGTTTGGTATGAAGGAAAAAGTTTTCTAATATTATCGTCTTTGATTGGCTTATCTATTTTTGAAAATATTTTCAAATCAACATATTTTCCTCAAATCAACTGGATCAGGGTCGGGTCGAGGTCGAGAATTAGGGTGTCACAACCTGATTTGTTAGGTCATGACAGTACGTACAACATTCCACTAGTAGGTAAGCCTAACTATTAGCCCAGAATCATAACCAACGGGCTATCATGTGGAAGATAATCAATATGAAACAATAAGCTAAAGATAATGAGAATGTCACGACCCAAAGTACACCCTTGACGTGACATGGGGTATTATACACCGAGAGGCCCTACACAAACCACTTAGCATACATCATACAAGATAATAGAAATAAAGAGTTCAAAGGATAGCATTTTATACATCAAAAGTGTCTGACAAAAGCGGAAGTGTAACATATGTCTCAAAGCCATCTAATACATCATAAGAAAAGTGATTGTGACGTAACTCATACATCACATACAAAGTCTGAAATGAAAAGACCTAAAGCTATAAAGTGTCTCGGTCCTCGGAACATGAGGACTCACAAATCACTTACGGCACCCAATATATGTCTAGCCATGAGTGTGAGAGGTAGGAAGGTCGAGTCCTACATTCATAAGGTAATGTAGGCACAAGTATGCATTTATGCATGGAATGTACTAACTATGATGTTGTATGCATTAACATGAACATGATTGTATAAATGGTTTAAAACATGTAGACATGATAAATATTTGGAAATTTTAAACATGAGGAAGTAAAACATGAAAATAATAAGATATAGTCAATGCATTTGAAATAAAGGACATAACAAAATCTTGAAGAAAACAAAATCAATTTGTGGGATCTTGGCTTTAAGCGACAATAAGACCATAAGAGCTATATTATGGAATCTGTTATACCCTCGTACCGCAAGAAGGGGAATCTATACTTTCCAAGGTAGAATCAGTACATATCATTATTTGCTAAAGTGGATCCACTAGCTAGGTCATTTAAGACATTCTAAAGGGGCGTGTAGTTTGGGACTAGAGATTGCTACTAGAGACTACCCTATTTAATCCTCCACCTCAAGCCCTCTCGGTGCTAAGTCTAAATCCCAGTGGAGTAGATAAAAGTCAATTAACAATTTGACATAGGAAAGGTAATTACCAATCCGCATCTTTCAAGATCAAAACATAGAATAGTCGGAGACGAGTTCCACAGAGAATGATACAAGGCAAAGAATTCTATCCAGAAATTTGAAATATAAATTCATTCATTTGCAACAATAAAACAAGTGGATGGATGATTCCACAAAATTTAATAAAAAGAATTTCTTATCAAAAGTCACAATTAAGGTAAGATTTCATAAATTCAAATAGGTAAAAAGTAATCTAGGGTGCGGGGATTGGAAATCGATGTCACATAGGGATAATTATGTTTCTCGATAATGATAAAAATTCATAGATAGGTTGGGTCATTGTCAATGACATTAATCTTCTTTAGATCTCATAGCATCATTTCATAGAATCTCCTTTTGGTCACTTCTATGTCCTATATTAAACAACCCAATACCTTACATTATTCTCTCTTTTGATGCAACAATAAGACAAATAGATCTGACTCATAACCTCTATTTTAAAGCAAGTTACATACATCAAACCTAAATTGCAAGTATGAAACTAATTACCCATTCCAATCAATTTCTTTCGAGCGTCAATCGGAGATCGGAAATTTAACCCATAAGTAAAATCACTGCTAATTATACCAAATCCATATATGAAAAATAGCAAATTAGAGCATAACACAATACATTAAATCAACACCCAACCACATTATTGCACTCTTAGATCTTGGGATTTTAGCCACCCATCAAAAAGAGTAAAGAAATTATATCTTTTATGCATGCAACCATGTGTAACATGGAACTAAGCAATTACAAGCAAACCCACTATGAATTCAACTTCAATTTATCAATTTTAGGAATAAAGTTGAAAAACCCCCCAAAATTAAATGTGTTCTTCACAAAGTATAGTGTTTCTCTCTCTAAAAATAGATTAAGAATTCTCTACTATTTTTTAGGACAAGGAATTTCTGAACTCTTAATTTCTCTCTTCTTTGGACTATTTATAATTTCCCTAAAATTTGTCCCAAAAACTCAATGTGTGATCCATTGGGAGAGGTTAATCGGGCACAACGATCATGTAAGGTGAATAGCCAACTGCTCTCCAAATCGCCTTTCTCTTGATTCAGGTGTTTGAACCTCAGTTTGCGAGCTCATTCGATTCTACCTTGCACATTTGGCGTATCACCGAGTACCACCTTCGTTCGCCTTCAAAAAAAATTCATATACTGTTTTTTTCAGTGATGATCATCATGTTCTCCTTTCTTATTTGGCGAGTTCGAATTTCCCTTTTTATTCGGTGACCTTTCCCAATTAATTCAAGGGTTATGCATTGTCTATTTGGGCGAGATCATACCCATTGGGCGATCCACCCTTCTTTCTAGGTGATCAACAATGTGGATTTTACACTTCTTTATATATTTTTTGTCATTCTTTCAAACATTCATCCTTGCTTTATTCTTTAGCCTTCACAGTTGCAAATAATAAAAACATCATTAGAATAGGACATAATTAAGCATTGAGGATACTAATTATTGAGCTAAATAGGTTTTAAATGGGTGTAAATTTACCACTCATCACATAACATGAGTTAGAGGCAAGAAATATTGAGTTTATTCTTGTAAGACTAATATGTCTCAATTTTTACTAGATTTAAGCTCCTAGGGGGCGTATCACAAATTTTATTTTTGAAACATTGTTTTATGAAAGATATACCAATTTCATGAGATCTTCAGGTTTTAAGGAGATTTACCCTTAAATTCACTAGGTTTCCTATGATTTTGAAAGATATGATACTTTTACATATGGTTTGCGCCAACTCTACCAAGACTCTTACATTGTTTATATTTTTTATGAGTCCATGACACATTTTGGATTGCTAGGGGATCCTTTCAGGTTTTTCTTTTCTATTATGAGTATGAGGAATCATTCCACATTACCCAGGGGATCATTTTGGGTCTTACTTTATTCCATCTGTAGTTGAGCTCCGATAGGGTCAATGAAAAGTCTCGAGGATCCTACAGGCAGCCATCAAGGAGATTTCAAGACTTTTTACTTTTCTGCGTTATCCACACATGCGTTGAACCATCACATAATGCATGGCATTCTCTGATATGCATAGATGAAGCGTGATTTTTCTTACAATTATTATGTTCACTATTATTTTTTTGTGAGTATAAAATTCAATAATTATATAGTATAAAATCCACGAAATCTCTGCTTGAAACAATAATAGCATCATATGGTATGTAAAATTTGCCAATTTAATATGTCTAAGGAGTTAAATAATATTTTTGAACTGATAAAATAGCAAACTAATGAAGAAACTACGTATACATAAATAATTGGATAGTGCAATAAGATTCTCTATTCAACATTACATGTGTTGGAAAACATATATGCACAGCGGAAGCATACCAAAATTTTACTGCTTACTTGAATAATAGATAACCAATACCGTTTATGTTAGAACACAAAAACTTACTGAAATTTAATACAAGAATTACCTCTTGAAGCATGAACAGATACCTTCAAGCGAATCCTCAAGATAGACAGACCTTCAAGCGAATCTACAAGAAAGAAAATAGCTATGGTCTTCTACAGTGATCCCAAGTTCACATCTGAACTCTCTCAATACTTGGGTGGGCAAGTATGAATAGAAAACCTTCAATCTTTTTCTAGGTTAGGAGAATCCCTACTTATAGAGATTTCTTCTCAATCCAAAAAGGATAAGAAAACCCAGTTTTTCTTAAAACCAGAAAAACACACGTTAGTTTCTCTTGAATAAAAAACTAAGGCTACTTTCCTCCTTTTCCCTTAGAAATAGGATTCTGAGTTCTAGTTAAATATGGGCACTGTAGGGATCACATAATTAATTATTGAGGCTTCCTATTATGGAAATAATTCCAAATAACTAATTTGAATTATTCTTACCATAATAAATTACAAATCATTTCACTAGAAATTCGTAATTGCACTCCTCTATTTATATTTTGAAATTCCCCATTAAACACTTTTAATTCCTCATGTTAAGATTACAGATACTAATCAATAAATTAAATTACTGAAAAATTTAATTTAATGATTAATTTCCTTTAGAGCACTACTTAACTTATTTAATCTGTCGGATTCATAAATCCACTTGCAAGGTTTGACACGATGAAAACTTATAAGTTTCTCAAAAAAGCATATCAACCAATCTCTATAACGAGACATGGATTCCATCAACTAACTTATTATTTCACCAATATCTATTATTATCATCTAATCTACCAGACATATTGACCCATCTCAGAATCTCACCTTTTAATAAATCAAAACGATAATTAATATATACAGATCATAATAGTTATATTAGGATTAAGAATATAACTATATTTAACAATTTAGAGAATATGTTTTTGTCAGCCAGTCTAAAACAACTATCTTTACTCGATCCCGTTCAATATATATAAAATGCACTAGCACAAGAAGTTGGAACTATTTGTTCCCATAATCAAGATAAATTACATATAATCATGTGCTATAATCGTACCGATGGCATGTCCAATCTTCATCTTAGATTGTGAACAAAAAACTTTATGCTTATAAGAACCGATGATTTAATCCTCTATGTATAAGCTAAAACTCTACACACTAAATCATCTACTATATAAGAAAACAGACACCATAAACGAATATATGATCTATTAAAACTGAATAAATATTTATTCTATAATAAATATTATATCTTAACATATGGTTAATAGTATATATCCCAACAACATGTTCTATTAATTATTTATCAGAATCACATAAACTTTAAAAAGATATGAAAAGTAAATTTATAAAAGAATGAAAGTTAAAGAGAAAACATTATTGTAATAGCAAATCAATTAACGTTAAAAATAATTAAATACACATGTCATCATATGTGTATCCTAAAAATCATATCATTTTAACACTCCCCTCAATTCTTCCTTCCCCTCAATAAACCCCCGCAAAAGCATGGGTTTCCTCCCTTGTCCTTTGAGAAACAGCAAAATGAGTAGCCCTTCTCTACTGCCAAATGTTCTTAATGAAATGAACATAATTAAATATTCTAAATCAAAAAGGGTATCCATTAATGCCATTTTCCATATCTTCCGTGATAAATTTAGTCCCAGAAATGCCCTGTAATGATGTCTAACTTGCACATGAAAATTATAAGTAAATACAAAGAGTGAGAGGATATCATCTCACTCCAAAATTATCCAACACATGAAGCTACTACTCATAAATCTTATGTGGGATACATGAACCTTTTTAAATATATCAATAAGAGAAAAAATGAACAATAAATAAAAAATTACATTACATAAAAACTAAAAGATAATGGAACATAAAGTGTAGTGGACTAACATTTTCTATCCAATTTATAAAGGGAAAAATTGTGTACATAAAAAATTGTAAATAATTGTGTTTAGTGGTAGAAGCTAAAAGGTTTAACAATGAAAGCTATTAATAAGTGGAAAATGATAAGTTGTAATATCTAACAATGTATTTAACCTAGTTTAATTGTCATTATATATTTAATTTTTTAAAATATTAAAAGTATTTTTAATTTGAAAAAGTAGTGAAGGGAATTTTTGTAATCTAACTTTGAACCTAAAATCTTTCAACTTTTAATAATATTAATAATTAATTATCGTGATGATGATCTAATATATATATAAATTAGTATAATATAGACTTCAAACACATACCACACAGTTAATTTCCGAGTGGGCTTCAAATGCAGGATTCTTAAAGTAGTAACAAGTAATTATGACATAGTGGATTCATAATTTGTATGTAAATCTTTATAAATTTTAAACTTTGGTTAGTAGTAATGTAACACCCCGGAAACTAGTAGGCTGAGCTAAAGCTAAAACGTGAGGGTTAGAGTCAAGGAGGTGGGCAAGGTCCAAGGGAAAGGACTAAGGCAGTCCACTCTCCCCTAGACACTGCCCTAGTGACGACCACCACCACCACGGTTCGTGGTAGGTACCATGGCTCGTGGTGAGGCCCGTAGTGGTCTAGGCAGTGAGTTCCTCAAACTGCCCAAAATAAGCTCCTCTTCACGAGCCACTTCACGGCTCGTTGTAAAGACCACAGCTCGTGGAAAGGCTCGTAGATGAGAGTTGGGTGTGTGAGGGTGGCAACAAATTGGCAAGCCACTGCCTTAAGGCCCACGAGAAGGACCACAGCTCATAGCATGCACCACAGCTCGTGGAGCCCCTCGTGAAGTTGCCTTGGGCTTGTGGGCTAAAGGCACATGATGCCTAGCCACTGGCTCAAGTCCACGAGTGGGACCATGACTCGTGGTCAAGACCACGGCTCGTGGATCCCCTCGTGGCACCTGGGAGCTCACTTAAAGTGAGGGGTGTTATGGGTAACTCCGGTTTAAGTCTTATTAAAGTGAAGTAGTTTTGCCTTAGTTTTATACACCTATATAAGTAATTTTTAAGTCAAATTCACCTAAAATGAGTCATATTTTCCAAACACCCAAATATTTCCCAAAGTTCATCTCCTCTCCAAAAATTCTCTCTATAGAACTTCAAGGAAGAAGAGGAAGAAGGAAGTTGGAGCTAGGGTTCACGGAGCAAGGTTTTCTACCCAAATTCATTGGATTTCATTTCTATGGTATGGTAGTCCTTCATCCATGGATAGCCTTCATCCATGGAGTCCCTTCAAAACCCAATTTCAAAACAAGAAATCCCGAAAAGTTAGGGTTTGACTCCAAGTTCATGGATTCCTTTCAAAATCATTTATAATGATTGAATTATGTTAGATTATGTATAAATTGATGATTTCGTATGGCTTTATGATGAATTCCCCAAGAATCCATGAAAATCACCATATTTCCAAATTATGATCTTCTGATGTGGGTTTGTAGGTAAAAGAAAAAGGTTATAGAATTATGCATGTAAGGTTTGAATTACTTGAATTATGTCATTATCTATGTCTAATGTAGAGAATTCTAGATATGTTGATTGATATGAGGTATGACCCTTGAAAGGGAAAATTATGATATTATGTATGATTATGAGGTTTCTGCATATGCTTTAAGAACACTTGGAAAGTGAAGTGTCTATGATTATGATGATGTTGTGTTGATTGAAAGGCTATTCTCATGAACACATAATGAACATGATGTGAAAGGTTTTCTCACATAATGAAGATTATAGGTTTAAAGGATTTCTCGCCTAGTTGAATCTAATGTTATATGTAGACATGGACGGTGAAAGGTTATTCTCACACATGATCTAATGAGCTATTCTAATGAAACAAGTTATGACTTAATAAGTACTCTGTGGGATAAATACTTAGCATCGAGTGGATATTAAATATGAGATGGAAGCTCTTCCGTTAGAAAGGCCGGGTTTCTAGAAGCAATCTCTTGATATGGAAGCTCCCCCGCTAGAAAGGGCGGGTTTCTAGTAACAATCTCCTTATCCTATAAACTACGTGCCCCCGTAGGATATTTAGCTAGTGGATCCATGTAAAGCTAATAAATTATGGTATTACCTTAGGCAAGCAGGACACCCCTTTTCAGTGTGGGTAACATCGGATTCCATGTTAAGCTCACATGGTCTATATCGGTTAAGGCTTATTCCCACTATGACAACAATATGAACAAGAATATGAATTATGAACTATGATTACTCAAGAAACTTTAATTAGTGTGGGTGAGATTTATGGGGTCTTATTCATGCATTGCACAAGTATGTTTTGAGGGTATTTATGATATGTTTCTCTTATGTTATGATGATCTATGAGTTGATTTTGTATATGACTTATGTTTTTCCGTTATCTTCAAAATGATGTTTTAACTTGGTAAATTACATGCATTCAAATGAAATGTCCATTTTTGCATGTTTTGAAAGTTTTTATGCATGACTATCATAATTAGTGCATTTTTTTACTAATCCCTACTTTTCCTACATTTTTCCCCAAGTGTAGGGTCCGGTTCTCAAGGTGATCATCATTCTGGCTAAAGGTTGGACTTGCTTATTCTCCTAGCTTGTTGGTGAGTCCTCATGATTCGAGGAAGGATGTTATCTCATTGTAGTTCTTTTCTTGTATTCCCTTTTTGGACTATGTTGTATGGGTTGTGACCCTAATTTTCTCAAGTATTGTAATAGATGGCTATATTGGGACAAGTCTAGACTTTCGCTTTCCTTTGAAACTTTTTAAGACTTTGAAATGTGTTTTAATCTTTATTGTTCTATACTTATGTTATGATATGCTAAGTGGCTTGCATGGAGCCTTTTGGGGTTCTATGTGCCTTGTTACATCTAGGGGTACCCCGGGATCATGAAAAACTTGGTATCAGAGCCAGGTTTAGAATGATTCTAGGATGATGTCTCATAAGCCACGTCTAGTAGAGTCTTATTTATAAGTGTAAAGCGCGCCACAATAATGAATGAGAGGCTACAAGTTTAACTATATAAAGTCCCTCTCCTAATCCTTCTCTTGTGTCTTCAGAATATGAATACACGAAGGGCTAATGCTAGAAGAAATGGAGGGTGATAATGTGAATGAAGAAACTCCTCAAGCTAATCAAGATCTAATTGATCCTTCGGATATGTCAAATATGAAGGTTAGGTCGGCTTTTCAAATGTTGGCCCAAGCTTTAACGATTCAAGCTCAAGCGGTGACGGCTCAGGCCAATAGAGATGTTGTGACTCATGTGAATCCTAATGTGAATTATGCTGCTTCAAGGGTTAGGGATTTCGCTAGAATGAACCCTCCCGAATTTCATGGCTCCAAAGTGGAAGAGGATCCTCAAGAATTTGTGGAAGACGTTTATAAAGTACTTACTATTATGGGGGTGACTTCGGTAGAGAAAGCGGAGTTGGCCGCTTACCAATTGAAAGACGTTGCTCAAGTATGGTATACTCAATAGAAGAACAATAGGGCGGTAGGAGCAGGTCCCATAGGGTGGGAAGTGTTTAAATCGGCATTTCTTGATAGGTTATTTCCCCGAGAGTTGAGGGAAGCTAAGGTTGAAGAGTTCATTAACCTTCGGCAAGAAAGCATGAGCGTGAAAGAGTATGCACTAAAGTTCACTCAATTGTCCAAGTATGCTCCAACTATGGTGGTGAATTTGAGGAATGAGATGAGTAGGTTCTTGACGGGTGTGTCTGGATTGGTAGTAAAAGAATGTCGTACGGCAATGCTCCATCATAATATGGATATCTCATGTCTTATGGTGTATGCCCAACAAATGGAGGAAGAGAAACTCAAGGAAAAGAATAGGGAGGTGAAGAGAGCTAGGATCGGTGATGGGAACTTCTCCAATGCTAGGTCTGATGGACAAGGTTGACCAAGGTTCAAGCAAGATTCTCTAACCAAGGTTCCTCTAGTGCTCCTAAGAGTAAACAAATATAGGGTTTCCAACTCTAAACCTCAAGGAGGTAATGGTGGTGGTTCTTATGTGGCTAGGCTAAATTGTGCAAAATGTGGGAAGCAACATGATGGTAAGTGTCTAGCCGGCACGGATGTTTGTTTAGGTTGTGGTAAGAGTGGTCATCAAATAAGGAATTGCCCAACACTTTCATCCAAGGGGAAAGAAGGCAATCAAGCTCCTCCTAGTGGTTCAAACTCCAATGCTCCAAAGCAAAACCGTTTTTATGCTCTTCAATCCCGAGGTGACCAAGAGAGCTCCCCGGATATAGTGATAGGTATGTTAAAAGTATTTCATATTGATGTATATGCCTTGTTAGATCCTGGTGCTACTTTGGCCTTTGTGACACCTTATGTGGCCATGAAATTTGATATGCTCCTGAAGTGTTATTAGATCCTTTTTTGGTTTCTACCCCGATTGGTGATTCGGTGGTGTCTAAGAGGGTGTATAGAAGGTGTCCCATTTCCTTGTCTGTAGAGTTACTTTGGTGGACTTGGTAGATCTAGACATGTTAGACTTTGATGTGATTTTGGGTATGGATTGGTTGCAAGCATGGTATGCCTTTATCGATTGTAGGAATCGGGTGGTTAGATTCCAATTTCCAAATAAGCCTATCTTTGAGTGGAAGGGGGGAAATTCCATGCCTAGAGTACAATTTATCTCTTGTCTTAAAGCTAGGAAGATGATTTCCAAAGGGTGTATTTACCATCTTGTTAAGGTGAGGGATGTTGAATTTGAAACCCCTTCTCTAGAGTCGGTTCCGGTAGTTAATGAGTTCCCAAAAGTTTTCCTCGATGATTTGCCCGGTATTCCTCCCGAGCAGGAAATAGATTTTGGTATTGACCTTCTTTCGGATACGCAACCTATCTCTATTCCTCATTATAGAATGGCTCCGGCGGAGTTAAAAGAGTTGAAGGAGCAATTAAAGGATTTGCTAGATAAGAGTTTTATCCGACCGAGTATCTCTCCATGGGGTGCTCCGATGTTGTTTGTTAGAAAGAAGGATGGGTCTCTTCAAAAGTGCATTGATTATCGTCATTTGAATAAAGTGACTATTAAGAATAAGTATCCCCTTCCGAGAATCGATGACTTATTTGACCAACTTCAAGGGGCTAGTTACTTCTCAAAAATTGTCCTTCATTCGGGGTATCACCAGTTGAGGGTGAGAGGGGATGATATCTCTAACACAGCTTTCCGAACTCGGTATGGACATTATTAATTCGTTGTGATGTCATTTGGCTTAACTAATACCCCAGTGGCATTTATGGACCTAATGAATAGAGTGTTTAGGCAATACCTAAACATGTTTGTGATTGTGTTTATCGATGATATTTTGATCTACTCAAGGAGTGAGGAAGATCATGTGGACCATTTGAGAATAGCGTTGCAAGTTCTTAAGGACAATCAACTTTTTGCGAAGTTTAGCAAGTGTGAATTTTGGTTGAGGTCCGTAGCTTTCCTTCGTCATATTGTGTCAAGCAAGGGTATTGAGGTAGATCCTAGGAAGACGGATGCGGTCAAGATTTGGCCTAGACCTCTAACTCTTTCCGATATTAGAAGCTTTTTGAATTTGGATGGTTACTATAGAAGGTTTGTTGATAGATTTTATTCCATTGCTTCTCCTTTGACGGCTTTGACTCAAAAGAAAGCTAAGTTTGTGTGGTCGGTAGCTTGTGAGAAAAGTTTCCAAGAGTTGAAAGATAGACTTACTTCCGCTTCGGTGTTGACCTTACCGGAAGGTACGAATGGTTTTGTGGTGTATTGTGATGCCTCTAGAGTGGAGTTGGGATGTGTGCTCATGCAAAATGGTAAAGTTATTGCCTATGCTTCAAGGCAACTTAAAGTCCATGAAAATAATTATCCAACACATGATCTTAAATTAGTGGCGGTTGTGTTTGCCTTAAAAATATGGAGGCATTATTTGTATGAGGTCCATCTGGATGTTTTCATTGATCACAAGAGTCTTCAATATGTATTTAGTCAAAAGGACTTGAATCTTCGACAACGAAGGTGGTTAGAACTCTTGAAGGATTATGATATAAGTTTCCTTTATCACCACGGCAAAGCTAATGTGGTAGTGGATTCTCTTAGTAGATTGTCCATGGGTAGTGTGGCTCATGTAGAGGATGAAACGAAAGAATTGGTTTATGATGTGCATAGGTTGGCCCGACTAGGTGTTCGACTAGTGGATTCCACCAAGGGTGGTGTCATGGTCCATAATGGTTCCGAATCATCCTTTGTGATGGATGTGAAGTCTAAACAAGGCCTTGATCCTATATTAGTAAAGTTGAAAGAGTCGGTACTCAAGAAGTCTGTTGAGGCTTTCTCCCAAGGGGAAGATGGGGTGCTTAGGTACCAAGGTCGGTTATGTGTTCCGGATGTTGATAGTTTGAGGGAACAAATTTTAGAGGAAGCTCATAATTCTCTGGTATTCTATTCATCTGGGAGCCACCAAGATGTATCGTGATCTACGGGAAGTCTATTGGTGGAATGGTATGAAGAAAGATATTGCGGGATTTGTAGCCAAATGTCCTAATTGTCAACAAGTTAAGGTTGAGCATCAAAGGCCAGTAGCCTTGTCCCAAGATATAAGTATTCCCACTTGGAAGTGGGAAAATGTAAATATGGACTTTATTGTGGGTTTGCCTCGCACCTGAAGGCAACATGATTCTATTTGGGTCATTATAGATCGGATGACAAAATCAACCCACTTTATTCCCATCAAGGCTTCTTTTTCGGCGGTAGACTATGCCAAGTTGTACATAAGAGAGATAGTGAAGTTGCATGGGGTTCCTCTATCTATTATTTCCGATCAGGGTACTCAATTTACTTCTCAATTTTGGAAGTCTTTCCAAAAAGGGCTTGGTACTAAAGTTAAGCTTAGCACGACTTTTCACCCCCAAACCGATGGGCAAGCGGAATGTACCATCCAAACATTAGAAGATATATTGAGGGGATGTGTCATAGACTTCAAGGGTAATTGGGATGACCACTTGTCACTAATAGAGTTTGCCTACAATAATAGCTATCACTCAAGTATTGGAATGGCTCCTTTTGAAACCTTATATGGTAGGAGATGTAGGTCTCCTGTTGGTTAGTTTGAGGTGGGTGAAATTTCTTTGATAGGTCCCGAGCTAGTTTATGAAGCTATTGAGAAAGTTTGGCTCATCAGAGAGAGGTTAAGAACGGTTCAAAGTAGACAAAAGTCTTATGCCGATGTAAGAAGAAGGGATCTAGAATTTGAAGTTAATGATTGGGTCTATTTGAAAATCTCACCCATGAAGGGTGTGATGAGATTTGGCAAGAAAGGGAAACTTAGTCCCTGGAATGTAGGTCCATATCAAATTTTGAAATGTATTGGGAAGGTTGCCTATGAGTTGGATATTCCTAAATGAGTTGGCCCCGGTTCATCCGGTATTTCATGTCTCCATGCTTAAGAAGTGTAGTGGAGATCCGGTATCCATTATCCCCTTAGAAGGGTTGGGGGTTGATGAGAATCTTTCATACGAAGAGGTTCCGATAGAGATCCTAGACCGGCAAGTCAAGAGATTGAGAAACAAGGAAATAGCTTCCGTGAAGGTTTTATGGAGGAACCACTTAGTTGAGGGTGCTACTTGGGAGGCCGAGGCTGATATGAAATCTTGATACCCTTATCTCTTTCCTTCTACTCCAATTCAAGCTTGAGGTAATTAGTTCTTCTTGGGTTTCCTTGTTTTGGGAGTCATGTGTGTTGTATGTGTTTTCCATGATTTCCTTATGTTATGCATGTTCTTTATGAAATTCATGTTTAATAAGAAAATGAGTTTTATGATTAATTTTCCTCATGTTGTTGTGCATCGAGTATGAGTTACCTATTGACTTCGTGAGATGATTTATTAAACATGCCTTAGTATGCCTTTAAGAGTAATTGCATCTTGGCTCCATGACATTGTGTTATGCATGCTTTTAGTTGGGAGAAGGTAGTTCCTCCTATGAGTATGAGAAATGTTGAGTTTCATCCATAATGGGTTGTTAGATGTAGTCTCTACTTCCTTGTGATGCATTAAATATGTTTGAGATGGAGTTGATGTTTCGTCCTTTGAATTGTGCATTATTTGGATTTTTCATGCATGATGGGCTGCTAGTCTTGAGTCTTTACTTCTGTAAGTTGTCTAGATCGTCATTCGAGGACGAATGTTTCCCAAGGGGGAGATATTATAACACCCTGGAAACTAGTAGGCTAAGCTAAAGCTAAAACATGAGGGTTAGAGTCAATAAGGTGGGCAAGGGCCAAGGGAGAGGAGTAAGGCAGTCCACTCTCCCCTAGACACTGCCCTAGTGACCACGACCACCACCACGGCTCGTGGTAGGGACCATGGCTCGTGGTGAGGCTCGTGGTGGGCTAGGCAGTGAGCCTCTCAAACTGCCCAAAACAAGCTCCTCTTCACGAACCACTTTACGGCTCGTGGTGAGGACCATGGCTCGTGGAGGAGAGTTGGGTGTGTGAGGGTGGCAACAAAGTGGCAAGCCACTGCCTTAAGGTCCACAAGAGGGACCACGGCTCGTGGTATGCACCACGGCTAGTGGTATGCACCACGGCTCGTGGAGCCCCTCGTGAAGTTGCCTTGGGCTTGTGGGCTAAAGGCACATGATGCCTAGCCACTGCCTCAAGTCCACGAGTGGGACCACGGCTCGTGGTGCCCCTCGTGGCACCTGGGCAACTCACTAAAAGTGAGGGGTGTTTTGGGTAATCCCGGTTTAAGTCTTATTAAAGTGAAGTCATTTTTCCTTAGTTTTATACACCTATATAAGTCATTTTTAAGTCAAATTCACCTAAATTAAGTCATATTTTCCAAACACCCACATATTTCCCAAAGTTCATCTCCTCTCCAAAAATTCTCTCTACAGAATTTCAAGGAAGAAGAGGAAGAAGCAAGTTGGAGCTAGGGTTCACAGAGCAAGGTTTTCTACCCAAATTCATTAGATTTCATTGCTAAGGTATGGTAGTCCTTCATCCATGGAGTCCCTTCAAAACCAAATTTCAAAACTAGAAATCCCCAAAAGTTAGGGTTTGACTCCAAGTTCATGGATTCCTTTCAAAATAGTTTATAATGATTGAATTATGTTAGATTATGTAAAAATTGATGATTTCCTGGTTTTATGATGAATTCCCCAAGAATCCATAAAAATCCTCATATTTCCCAATTATGATCTTGTGATGTGGGTTTGTGGGTAAAAGAAGAAGGTTATAGAATTATGTATGTAAGGATTGAATTACTTGAATTATGTCATTATCCATGTATAATGTATTGAATTCTAGATGTGTTGATTGATATGAGTTATGACCCTTGAAAGGGCAAATTATGATATTATGTATGATTATGAGGTTTATGCATAGGCTTTAAGAACACTTGGAAAGTGAAATATATATGATTATGATGATGTTGTTGTGTTTATTGAAAGGCTATTCTCATGTATACATAATGAACATGATGTGAAAGGTTTTCTCACATAATGAAGATTCTAGGTTGAAAGGCTTTCTCACCTAGTTGAATCTAATGTTATATATAGACATGGACCGTGAAAGGTTATTCTCACACATGATCTAATGGGCTATCCTAATGAAACAAGTTATGACTTAATAAGTACTCTGTGGGATAAATTCTTAGCACCGAGTAAATATTGAATACACGGGCGGAGCTACAGCTAGTGATGGGTGTACAGGTGAACACCCTTTGCCAGAAAATTCTACTGTATATATGGGTCAAATTAATGAAATTGTTAATATATACATATGTTTGCACACACTTGACATAATTAGATCCCTTGGCTCAGTGGCAAAGAGTATGTTAGAAAGCTTCAAGCTTAAGGTCAGAGGATCAATTCTTGGTTCCTTTAAGTTTTAACATCATTTTTTATTACTCAAAAATCACTAAATATTTTATTGGTTACTTTTTAGAATTTTGCACACCCTTCATAAAATGTCTGGCACCGCCACTGATTGAATATGAGATGGAAGCTCTTCCGTTAGAAAGGTTGGGTTTCTAGAAGCAATCTCTTAACATGGAAGCTCCCCCGCTAGAAAGGAAGGGTTTCTAGTAACAATCTCCTTATCCCATAAACTACGTGCCCCCATAGGATATTTAGCTAGTGGATCCACCTAAAGCTAACAAACTATGGTCTTACCTTAGGCAAGTAGGACACCCCTTTTCGGTGTGGGTAACACTGGACTCCATGTTAAGCTCACATGGTCTATGTCAGTTAAGGCTTATTCCCACTATGATAACAATATGGACAATAATATGAATTATAAACTATGATTACTCAAGAAGCTTTACTTAGCGTGGGTGAGATTTATGGGGTCTTATTCATCCATTGCACAAGTATGTTTTGAGAGTATTTATGATATGTTCCTCTTATGTTATGTTGATCTATGAGTTGATTATGTTTATGACTTATGCTTTTCCACTATCTTCAAAATGATGTTTTGACTTGGTAAATCACATGTATTCAAATGAAATTTCCCTTTTTGCATGTTTTCAATGTTTTTATGCATGGCCATCATACTTAATGCATTTTTGTACTAACCCCTACTTTTTCTACATTTTTCCCCAAGTGTAGGGTTCGGTTCTTAAGGTGATCATCGTTGTGGCTAAAGCTTGGACTTGCTTATTCTCCTAGCTTGTTGGTCAGTCCTAATGATTCGAGGACGGATGTTATCTCATTGTAGTTCTTTTCTTGTATTCCCTTTTTGGACTATGTTGTATGAGATGTGACCCTAATTCTCTCAAGTATTGTAATAAATGGCTATATTGATACAAGTCTAGACTTGCGCTTTCCTTTATGAAAATTTTTAAGACTTTGAAATGTGTTTTAATCTTTATTGTTATATACTTATATTATGATATGCTAAGTGACTTACATGGAGCCTTTCGGGGTTCTATATGCCTTGTTACATCTAGGGGGTACCCTTGGGTTGTGATAATTAGTAAATTTTAACTTACAGGATGAGGATCAAGATATTCTTAAAAGATGGAAGAACAACTGCCCTCGATAGATTTTTCAATTAGTTATTTTCCATCATCATCAGTGAAAAAATTGAACAATGGAGGGGAAATGATGGCACTGATAACTTCTGGACAAGCTCAAGACCGTTATCAGGATACAGTCACCTCAGTGAAACCCAAAGATGATATGTTAATCTAACCTACCATTATTCTAATTCTATATGTTTCAACTTTAAATAATAAAAAGAAAGAGTGACCATTCTATTAAATCCATTCTTAAAGGTGATATACAAATACAAAGAACAAAAAAGAAAGACATAGGCAAGAAAATTAATTATTCTTTTTCGATCTTGTCTTGATAATGAACAATCAATCTGTTTTTGAACACACACAAAATCTAATGTAACAATCAATCTGTTTTTGAACACACAAAAAATCCTAAACTAAAAGCAAGTTATAAACAAAGCAACAATTTAACTATATAAATAGAGATAAAGACCTTGTTTCAATAATTGAATTCTTATCTATCCTCATGACTGCATAAGGGAGATCTCACAACTTTCCCCACAAATTATGATATTATTTCGAGGAAAAACATAAAGTGACACTTGAAATTGTCTCAAATTTTCAAAAAGACACATTAACTATGCAGACGTCCTATTCCCCCCCCTAAACAATTTTAAAGTGAAATTATTACATCATTTTTCGGTCAATCTCAGATTTTTAAAAGCAAGTGTTATCACACACCCATCATTATTTGACACGTGTTAATTTAATTTAAAATATAATTTTTTTTCATTTTAAATTTTTCTTTACCTTTGTTTTTCTCTCTCTTACTTTTGCTTATTTTATTTTTATTACTTTTATTTTAATTTCATCATACATTTCACTTCACCTTCCATCCCACCCCACCCACCCCCACTTTCAAGCTGACCTCCTTCCTCCATTTTCTTTCTTTCTTCTTCTTTACCTTTCACTTTCATCCTTCCCCACCCTCTTCAAGTTGTGTCCCTCCCCATTATCTTTTTTTTCTTCTTCTTCCGTCAAATTTCATTCTTCGAGTGATTTTTTTCTTAAAAAAATTACATCATTTTTTAAACTTTATTGAGTTAGTGATAACACTACTAATTATTTTTTTTAGAAAATTTAAAATTTTAAAAGTATCATGAATTAATTTATCTTCTTTTCATATAACTTCAAAATAAAAAATAATAATTTTGAAAGAATAAATGAATTCCCCAAAAATTGAAAGAGCTTGATGAAATCCTGATAATAAAGTTAAATGATACCTCCTAACCATTTTGAAATCTAATGGGTTCATCAAATTGTTCGAAATTTTTTTTTTGAAAAAAAGATAAAGGTTTAAAATTGAAGAGACTTAAACTATTAATAGTAAAAAAAAAAAAAAAAGAGGCTGAATCGTGGTAAAAATTGTGACATTAAAAGTGGAGAGTTTTAATGGAGATGACAATGAATTTTTGAAGAAGAAAGAGGAAAAATAACAAAGAAAAAAAAGTTAAAATAATAAGAAAAATAAGAAATTATATTTTATAACAAAATACCTATAAAAATAAAGTTATATTCATTATTTTATGTTGTTCACGCTCTTTAAAGAGAGTGCATACACTCTTTATGCCAAGTGGACGAAAAATGATGTAATAATATCAGGTCAAGATTGTTTAGGGGTTAATAGGGCGTCCTCATAGTTAAGGTATCTTTATGAAAATTCGGACCAACTTCAGGTGTTACTTTATATTTTTTCTCTATGATTTCACCAATTTAGAGCTCCTACACATGAGGATTGTAGGAGTAGAACATAAGAAACTTTTTTGAAAAAGTTAAATTTATAGGACAAAATTTGCAGTATACGAAAAGTCACATAGAAATTTGAAAGGTCAAAATAATATTAAAATAAATATAAAAAAAAATCCATGAACAATAACTTTGTAAGATACATGTATCTACTTTAATTTCTTGTCTTCAAGGAGTAATTGTCTATTTGTTTTCTTTTTCTATTTAGTTTACTCAGGTTTATAACATTTTTAGCTAATAAATAAATATGTTTATCATGAATAGTCACTTTGAAATAAATTTATGGAAAAATTACCTAACTACACATCTTTTCTTACCCTATTTTCTATTATCCCCTATCATTTTAAAAAATTACAAAAATCTCTCTTTTTTCTCAAATTCTCTCCTTTGCAGATACATAACTTTCAATCTTTCACTATTTTCTCTCCTTTTTCATACCTATAATCACTCTACTATATCACCAGCTACCTTCATCACTCCTTTATTTTGAATTTTAAATATTTTCTCTCTCCAGTTAATGATTTAAAGTTAATTAAGAGATAGTTCTTTATTTATTTTTTCCTTTCCAATTTATTTTTTTTTACAGGAAAATCATGTGAATATTGGGGTAATTTTTCATACACAAAGACAAGCGGTTTACTGTTAGAGAGATGATTAGAATGTAGACTCAATAAACCACCCATACATAGACATGACAAAACAAACATGGAGAAAATTAGGACAAAAACGAATCATAAAAAGTGTCACTTATATATATGGGTATGTATCATATGTTTGTTATGTATGTGCAGTACTATTTTATAACTAAATCATTGTTTATATTCATAATTTTTTTTTTGTATATGATACATAGCTACGTCAAATTATACGGGCATGATACATAAATACTAATTTATACTAAATGTATCGATCTCAAACCAAACAACTTATGGGCAACAATTACATGTTTAATGTATCCCGTAACAATACAATACTTATCAATTTAAACGAGATACATAAATAGTAATGTATCATGCACTAATTTTTTTAGATATGATACGTAAATTAGAATTTATACTAAATATATCAATTACATAGCAACTACCACACACTAATGTATCGATCTTAAATCTAACATCTTATGGGCAACAATTACTTATTATATTTTATCTAGTATAAATAAAATACTTATCAATTTAAACGAGATACATAAATAGTAATGTATCATGCACTAATTTTTTAGATATGATACGTAAATTCATATTTATACTAAATGTATCAATTACATAGCAATTATCACACGGTAATGTATCGATCTCAAATCTAACATCTTATGAGCAACAATTATTTATTGATTGTATCTTGTATAAATACAATATTTATCAATTTAAACAAGATATTCATGATGTATCTTCTCAAAAATTTATCTTCAATAAACTAGGAGAAGAATTTTGAATCTCAAAATGTTCAATAATTTTGAATCAAAATTGAAAGGATCTTCGATGAACTGGGAGAAGAAAGAATCTTGAATCTCAAATTTTTTGACAATCTTGAATCAAAATTGAAAGGATCTTCGATGAACTTAAAGATTCAAAAGGAAATCGTTTGTCCAACAACAATTCCATCACTTTTGTATCCTTCATAACTCACCTCGCTTACCCAAAATTTCGACAAAAAGTTTTTTAATCAAATCTGAAAGATTTCTTCGTTGGTGGGGGAGAAATTTGAAATTTTGAATTTCTTTATTCTGATAGGATTTGCCTCTGTATGATTGAGAGTAAGAAGAAACGTAAGCGAAATTTATGGGATTTAATTAATTTTCAGATTTTATTCCTTTTTTAGCGCAATAGAAAGATTCTTCTTGTATTATAATTAATGTATTCGGATGGTGAATTAATGTATCTGGATGGTGACTTATGTATCCGGAAGGTACAAATTTTAAGAGATTATTGTAATTAGAAAAAGATTAGAGATAGAATGTAATTTACTCTTTACACTATGGGATTTAGGTAAGTTATACTAGTGAATGATTAAATATTCAAAAGCCTTAAGGACATATTTAACTAATTTATTTAAAACAAAATAAGAGAAAATGACAAAATTTAAGAAAAAAAATAAATAGTCTTCTAGGAGCTAACTAAAAATAGTGGAAAAAACAATAACATTATCAAATAATTCATAGAATTCATGGAATATTTCTTACATTTTTATGTGCTTATATTGGAGTATGACCATATAGACTTTTCACTATCTAAATTAATTTGACCTATAATATGTATTGAGTTCCTTGCGACTCTTCAATTTCATCAGACTTTTTGGAGTAAGAAAGAAAATGTTTTTTATAGGTGAATAAAATTTGCATTAATTAATTAAAACTTAGGGAATTTACAATGATATAACTAACTAAAAAATTAAAGGGTTGGACTTTTAATTCTACATTACATAAATAAAATATGACTATTAAATTAAATTTACTATTTAATTAGATTTTAATTTAACATAGGGCAAAATGGTAATTCCAACTTTGAAGTTTGGGGAGTTTGGGGCTTCCCGCTTTTAGTATAATATGATTGTTTAAATGATATAAAAATTACTTTAAGTCCTAATAAATATCAATTTAAAAATTTAAAAGACATAAAAATATTAAACGGTTCTCAAAATTTTGTCAGTGCCACATAAATTGAAATAAAAGGAGTACCATACATTATTTAAAATTTATGTAAAAAGTACTATTAATAAAAAGTAATTAACAATTTTAAAGGAGAATCTTAGTAGTTTAGTTAGTAGGCTACTTGAACTCCCACCTTGTTGATGAGGAATTGATTTCCTAAATTGTAATCCCCTCCCTAACCCTTTTCCCAATATTTTTTTAAAAATTCCCCCACCCCAATTTAAAAAAACATATAAAATTTTGAATTGAAACAAAGTAAGTAACATATATTATTTTAAAAGAAAAAAGACATAAAGTCACCATTGAAGTTGTCCCGGATTTTCAAAACGGAAAAGGGCCAAAAATACCCCTGGACTATTCGAAAAGGTTTAAAAATACCCCTCATTCACCTATTGGGTTAAAAATACCCCTCCATCCACCTTTTTGGTCCACAATTACCCTTAAAACTAACAATCTTTTATTTTTTAATTATTATTATTAATTTTTATGTGGCATCTTTCTATTGGATATTTTTAAATTACAACCCACCAAAAATTTTCCTACCCATTTGATCCATATCCACATTCTTTGACCCAAACCAAATTTTAAAAAATCATCAAAATTAAAAGATTTGATCATCTTCTCTCCCCTTCAAACCTAATAACCTATTTTCTTTCTCATCATCATATACAACCTCAATCAATAATAACTAAAAAATGCATATATTCAGTGATCAACCAAGAACTAGCGAATTTAACACCAATTAGAACTAAAAACCTCTTCTTGATTGTGTTTGAATTTGGTCAATGCCACCATTAAAATACAGTCAAATAGAGCTTTTTAGTGTAACCCCGGTATGAAAAGTTGAATCATTTGAAAAGGGTGTGAACCAAAAGGAAGAAATAAGAAGACCCAATTCAGGTTATCTCAATGCCACCATGAAAACACAATCAAGAACAACTCTTTTAGTGCAACTCCACCATGAAAAATTGAATCTTTTGAAAAGGGTGTGAACCAAAAGGAA
>JAJOOE010006736.1:0-27763 GCA_036250405.1 Solanum raphanifolium
TTATTTTGTATTTCAATATCACTTTATCTACAAACAAGTTCTACTTTTTTTTTATTTTGTATTCACCATAATGGTATACCAACAAAGTCACATTTGTATTTCAATTGAAATGACTATTTATTGTGCTCATTTTGTATTTCAATCTCAATTTTGAATGACAACATATTTCTTTTTTATTATGTTTTCATCATAATTGTATACCAACAACTTTTATATTTTATGTGCTCACTTTACCATTCAAATTAAAATTGAATATCATATTGTGGTGCGTATTTTACTGTGATCATTTTGTACTTAACTCTCACATTGTATTCAGAAAAGTTGTATTTTTTTTGTGTTCATCATAATGACATACCAACAAAGTCAATTTTGTATTTCAATTGATGTGTATTTATTGTGCTCATTTTGTATTTCAATCTCAATTTCAATGACAACAAGTCTGTATTTCTTTTTATTATGTTTTCATCATAATTGTATATCAACAACTTTTGTATTTTATGTGCTCACTTTACCATTCAAATTAAAATTGGTATTTTACTTTCATAGTGAAAACTAAAAATTGTATTACAGTGATCAAAATTGTATTACATAACTGCCAAATATATTTTTCTTTTATTCATATTACAAAAATATTATTCATTGTATCACAATATAATCTAATCATTACATATGAATACGTTTAAAGAAAGATACAAGATTCTGATAAAAGAATAGCATACATAATAAAAATAATACAATCTGTTGAGGAATTAATGATACAATATTCTAAAAATAATACAAATTGACTGCTATGTTTAAGAAATACAAATTAATTTGGCATACCAACTGGAATGACTACAAACTAAAAAAAAAATTACAATGTTCTTAAATAAAATATAAATATTGAGTAAAAGAAAAACAATTGACAAACAAAAATTAATATGAATACAATTTTTGCAACCTTCTTCTGCATTCTCTCATTCTTTGCAACCTTCTTCTCCGATTCTCTCTCTTTTTTTCTTCTTCTTCACGAAAGTCGATTTTGGTTCTAAAATCTGATAACGCGATTTAATCAAATTCATTTCAACAGAAATTGAGTATTATCAATGAAAATTTAAAAATTGATATTAGAAATTTGATGAACAAGTGAGATGAGTTCTTTCTTTTTTTTTTTTTTTAATTTGTATTTAGTTTTGAATTTTTGTAACTGATGAGACTTTTAAGCAATTGTTCCTTTTTTAAAAATTTCTCTCCCCTAAATCTCTCCTTTCTATTATTTAATAATTGTATTCTTTAAATAAAACAAATAATAAAAACTTAAATAAGATACATTTTAAACTAAAATTCTGACATTTTTACTAAATATTGAAAGTATTGACAATGAGTACTATTAAATGTTAAAATATTGACATTTTGAAAAATTTCTCAAACAAAAATACCCAAATGACGTTACAAAGCAGTCCAGCCCACTAAAAGAAAACCAATTACAATACATATATCCCATTTTCAACAACAATACGTACAACAACTCCATCAGCAGTACGCGACCCAACCCAAACAACCCCATGCTTGTCTTCTTCTTCTTCACGTGACAATTGACGCAGCAAGCAGAACAAACCCATAAATCATGCTGCAAAAATCTCTTCCAACTACCCTGCAAAACCCATACCCTAGCAACCTAATCCAACCACCCTCACGTCCCTTTTCCCCCTTTTCTGGGATTTTCTGAATCCCTTCACTGTTGCCCTGGGTCAGGAGGAAGAGAATTCAAATTTTGAATTTCATCCTTATCCATCTTTTCAATTCGTTTTCCCCCCTTTCTTAATTCGAATCTCCCCTATATATACCCTTATTCTGTTCACTGTAAGAGGCAGAGGAAGGAGACCGAAAAAGAGAACATATTTTTTATTAGATCACCTAATTTCACCTCGAAAAATATAGATATTTTAGATATTAAGAACGACTCAAATAGCTTCATTGGAATCGAGGCTTTTGGTTTCGGGAATTCGGAGGATTCTCCAACGAAACTTTGTTGTGGTGGTGGAAGCTCGTCGTTATTCAAAGCTCGTCATTCTCAGTTCTCTGCCTCTCAAAAGGTAATATCTAATTTCAGCCCATGTCTCTTTATCCTTAATGTGTTGATTACTTGATTCTCGACTGAGTAAGTGTTCAAATGTTATGATTTGGGGCGCATTATGGCTGAATGTTGGCTGTAAATCGGTAATATGGATGGTCTGATCACTCGCTTAGTTTAGTTATTTTGATTACGGTTCTTTTTTTTTTTTTTGTTTGAAATTTGATGACCCCTTTTTAAGCTGAGATTATTTACTTCATGTTAGTTTCTTCTCATTAAATTAAGTGATCTCACCTGGTTGCCATGACTTAGCTCAATTGTGAATTTTTCGAGTCCAGAATGCTAGTTTTCGCAATCTGATGTGTGGGTTTATTTTCATTTATGTTAGCTAGTATAAATAGTGTGAGCTGAGTAGTTTACTGCCTTTTCTTATGGTGTGTGCTCTATCTATGTTCAACTAAGTAGCATATATAGTCCTTATATTAGTTGTTTGTACCTCTTAAATCTCATTCGTAATAGTAGTAGTTGTGTAGTCTTCGTCACTTTTTATGTTGAGTTAATTTATTTCGAGTATGGCTTAGTTTGACCAAGTTAAGATTGAGTCGATAAATTGATTATTTCAGGCCTCTCGAGTGTTAATTTCGTGTCCGTTTACTGCTCCATCTTTCTGCTATTTTCACCATGAATCATGCTAAGATTGAAATTTCAATATTTGAACCTAAGTGGGTCACGACTTATTATTTTTGGGCTGTCTTTTTTTTTTTTTTTACCTCATGGAGTTTTTGTTATCTCACTACCTAATATGATATGTTTGAATCAAGTATTGGCCTTTATTTTATCTAAAAAAAAAATAAAAAAAAAATTACCAAGAGTTGTTCGCCATTTACAATGGAGTTTGTATAAATGTGGAGGTGTTGTTTCCTTCTAACTTTTGGTTTACTTCTAGTTCTTGTCTCTTCCCAAATTGTTAGCATTATTTGCTAACTTATTTATTCCATGAAATATATTCGTTTTACTATAGGAGGCATGTTGCTAATCCCCTTTTATTGTAAAAAGCATAATATTCAATCATTTGCAGTTTACTGTGCAAAAAAAAAAAACTTTATTTTGTGTCACTTTATTTTCTCTTGACGTTCTATTATTGCTTGTTTGCCATGACTTATTTCTTAAAATTCAGCCTTCTTATACTATCATATGCTCTGATTTGAACTCGATGACATCGATCCCAACTTTGTGGTGCACGTCCCGGCATATTTGCTTTCTGTTATTTATTGTTGATAGAGTATATTTCCCCCTTGTTGATCATTTTTGGCTTAATCCGAGTCCAAACCACATGGTTCATGAATTAAATTTTAGCATATTTTGTTGTTGTTTGGAAGTTGCATTTAGATGAGCATGTGTTGTATGGTGGAGTTAATTCTCCCTCGGTTGGGTTTATTCCACCAAAGTCATCTAGATCCCCTGCTTAGCACAATTTATTTTGGTGCGTGTTGATCATATTGGAATTTTAAATATGTTCTTTTTCTCACGTCATTTGAACCTACACTAATATATTTCCTCTTTTCCGTTGTTGTATGTGAATTCCCACTGAGTCCATTGTGGACTCCTTTCCCTCCTCCATTGCATTTCGAAGTAGGCCATAAAGGCCTAAATTCATCTTTCTTCCTCTCGAGTCAAGTGGAGAAGATGATGGACAGATTGAAAGTAGCAAACATAGTTGGAAACTAAAATTCCAGATCTTGAAAGTCTGAAAGCTGGCAGTATACATGCTGTATACAGCATTATACGCTGATATACAGGTTCAGTATAACAAATATATGGCCAAAAAACGAAGATACAGGTTGAAGGTGTCCAAGAAAACTGTATACAGTCAGTATATGGGTTGATATACAGGAAAAAGGGCTAAGAAACGACCGATATACAATCGGTGTATATGCAAAACGGGAGTTGGGTTAAAGCCCACAAATTTTCAGCGAAATTGGCCCAAAAGGAGGCCCAAATTCATTTCTCCCTTACTCTTTAATTATTTACTTGTGATTATTTATTTTTTGTTGTTTAACTCTAACTTTATAATTTTTAATTATCTTAATTAGATTCCCCAAAAGATAAGTTATTTTCTTTGTGTTGGTTAATTTTTAATATTTATTTTATTTTATTAATCAAATATGTTGATCAAATTATACTTTCTAATTAAGTTAAACCTTTTATTCTTAAGATATATGTTTTAACGCCTCTTCACTTATTCATATTATACTCATTTTAAAATTATTATGTTTAGTTAAAATATTTTTCTTAAATAAACTTTAAAAATGTTAGTCAAAACTTTTCCAATTATTAAAAAAATAAAATAAAATGTATACTTAGTCGTTTTCTCAAAAAGGTTAGTCAATTAATAAAAAATGATTTTTATGCCTTAATTTATTTTGTTGATTTAAATTATTATTTCAAAGTGAATCAAAGAAATTCTAATTAATCTAATTCTATTAATATTCTAATCACTTGTATTTCGAGTCAAATATTCCATTTTGGATCCCTTTCTCTAAAAAATAGAATTATATAAAATGCGTCATTCATTTAATTATTTTATCAAAGTTAATCAAATATTATAAGTTATCATTTTTTATGTTAAATCATTATTTTCCTAAAGATAGTCAAATATATTTTAGTCAAGTCGCAGGTCAACCGCATGTTAGCGGGCACTTCGAATGGTTAAACCCTTCTCGAAGTGTAAATTGAACTCCGAACCTCTTTGGTATTTTCAAATAATTTTTTCTGTTTAAATCTTTGAAAATTATAAGTTTTCTTAATTTCTTTAAAAAATTAAGTGGCGACTCTTTTCTAAGTATTTTTCTCAAATTGTTTTGTACTTAGAACATTTCAAAAAAGTGATTTTTCCAAAGATAGGAAAATTACAGCATAACAACACTTACCTTGTTCTTCTCAACTTCTGAATAACTTAACTCAAATATAAAGCAATGAAGCACATGCAATATATATAAATGGGACACTGTCTAAATCTGACCAAGGAATTGAGAAATAATACGGGAAAAAAAATGATGCCATCAAATTCCTTTAATTTTCTACATAATATAGAGCTTGAAATTGAGATGCCTAAATTAAAACCTAACTAAAAGAGCTACCTAAAAGGAAGAAGAAACATCAATGGAGAACTAGAAAGAAACGCACAGGAGGAGGAGAAAGAGTCAATAAAATGGGTCAATGTTATATTTTTAACGGGTCGGATCAAGTGGGTGGATCACTAAATGGTTTAAATGATTATTTTTATTTTTTCAAATTTTGGTTTTTTAAATAAATAATTTATATTAGCAAATTTTAATTAAAATAACAATTTAATAGGTTGATTGACTTTCTGAGAGAACAGTGGATAGTTGAGTGACTTTTGAGATAAAATTCAAAGTTGAGTGACTTTCTGAGAGAATAGTGCATAGTTGAGTGACTTTTGAGTTAAAATTGAAAGTTTAGTGACTTTCTGAGAGAAGAGTGCATAGTTGAGTGACCATCTGAGGTATTAACTCCGACAAAGAGTGTATAAAATTATTGAAGAAATCTGAAGAAGCAATTCCAAATAAGGAGAATGGAGGAAAATTGATCATCATTGATATGATAATATTTGATAATAAAGAGAAATCTGGAGACGACAAGTCCTGTGAAACTCAACTTTTCTATGACATGCTTATGATGGTTCTTCTGGGTGGAAAAGAAAAAAAGGAACAAGAATGGGCAAAACTATTCCTTGATGCTGGTTATAGTGACTACAAGATTATTCCTATCTTAGGATTAAGATGTGTTATTGAGGTTTACCCTTAATCATGATGCATATGTTATTCCTCATTTCCATGTAAAGGAACATCTTATCTTATGTTATGTTTCCGATCCTTACTCCTTAAATGATTACAACAACTTTTTTATCGAGACAAACGAGTTTAACTATTATGATCATTTCATTAATGTTCAAAATCAGAAGTTTAAAAAATATTTTGGTACATTATAATTTATACATAGCTATAGTTTAAGATCATAAGATTCAAAAAATTTCTTCATTTTCTTAAACTTCGTGTTAATTCAAAATCATACAAACAAATTAAAACGGTATACGGAATCATAAATTCAACTTCTGGCTGCTGAGGCACACATATGGAGTATTCAACTTCATCAACTCCATGTCACTCAAATGTGCTATTCAACTCGGAATTTCAGATATCATCCATAGCCATGGCTGAGCCATGACCCTCTCCGAGTTAGTGAACGCTCTCCCTATCAAGAAATCGTAATTGATACACCCTTGTTCCTTTTGAACTTGATGATAAATAGATAAATAGTGTACGTATTCGTGCGACTTCTACCCGTCTATTTCCCATAACCAAACCTATATGAATATAGACAACGAATTGTGTAAATATCAAAATAACTTTTATGTTTCATATTTTTCTTCATTACTTCAAAGTATTATCTTCCCACCTCCACACTTACATCTTTGTGCATTTTTTTTACTGTATTTTAAGTACTTTTTTCTAGTTTGACTATGACTAAAAAAATTGTGTTACATGTCATAGGCAATTGAGTTTTCTTCTATTTTATTTTCTAAGTTTAAATTTAAGTTACTTTGCTTTTTATATTTTAATGTACATTGAATTCATTATTTATTTAGAGTTTAGTTACAAGATATACATAATTTGAGATTCTGTTCTTTATAATTAAAAATTAATAATCTCATCTAAAAGAAAGTCTTGCCCTTCAATTTCTTTATACTGCAAATTTTAACTTGTTTCCTAATTTTGTCCTGGTTTTAAAGCTATTACATTATTCATCGATTGTCACATTATATTCCTAAGGATTTAAATGGTAAAAACAATTGCGTATTGTGATTTTTTGGACAAATTAACAATTGCGTATTGTGAATCTTTTTAGATAAGTATCACAAATAGTGATCCCCCCCTCCTCCGTGTGTTTCTTTCCTAATTTTGCTTTCCTATTTTACTTTTTATTTTTATTTTTTATATTCGGGTGTACCACATATGATCTCTAAGCTAAATTTAAAATAAAAATAATAAAATTTAACACTTTAATTAGATTCATACCCTGGTCTCATGGGTGGTTCGAGGTCTTGTATCAGTAGCATAAGAACACTCATATCCTCCTTATGGGTACACTATTAATAATATCATATTTTTTGCCAGTTTTTCAAGATAAATATACATATATACATATGATTTTTTTTCCAAAGTTAACGAGGTGGATCCGCCTCTGCTTCTAATACTATATTCGTCCTTTTTCTTTATTTGAGTTAATTTTCTTGCTTTCTGTTTTCCATTTTTATTTTGGTTTCTAATACGTACTAGACTCTTTATTCACTAACTTAGAATGCTTTTTTCTTTCTTCAATTTCCATTTTAAAGTGTAAAAGATGTCTTGCCTTTCAATTTCTTTATACTGTAATTTATAACTTTGTTTTCTAGTTTGTCTTGGCTCATTCTTTCTTCTTATAAATAATATTTGCCTCAATCATTATTACTACAACTCTAAGTATCTCAAAAATATGACAACATTGTGTAATAATGATATTAAACAAGTATTGGCAGCTAAGGCACACATATGGAACCATACATTCAACTACGTTAGCTCCACGTCACTCAAATGTGCAATTCAGCTTGGAATTCCAGATATCATCCATAGCCATGGGCGACCCATGACACTATCTGATTTAGTGAATGCTCTACCTATTGACAACAAATCGAAAGGTCAGGATTATATTTATCGTCTCATGCGTATTCTAATTCATGATGGCTTCTTTTTGCAAGAAGGAGATGGTTATTTACTTACTCCAAATTCACGTCTCCTCCTTAAAGATGAGCCTTTGAACATACTCCCCTTTGTGCAATTTGGACTAGACTCAATCGTAATTGATCCGTTTGATTTCACTATCTCAGCCAATGGTTGCAAAATGGAGAGTACTCTTCTACTCCATTTGAGACTACTAATGGAAACACAATCTTTGAGAAGGAAACAAAAATTAACCATCTATTAAACGAAGGCATGGCTTGTGATGCCCGTTTGGTCATGAGTGTGTTGATTCAAAATGGTAAGGGGCATCTTTTTGAAGGGTTGAAATCGTTGGTGGATGTTGGAGGGGGTACTGGAACCGTAGCTAAAGCTATTGCGGATGCATTTCCACAAATAAATTGCACTGTCTTTGAACTCCCTCATGTAATTGAAGGGCTTGAAGGAAGCAAGAACCTGAGCTTTGTGGGAGGAGATATGTTTAACTCCATTCCTTGTGCCAACGCAATTTTACTTAAGGTATACCTTTGTAATACACACGCCCCCTTTTTTTTTTGTCAATTTGATGTATAACTACATGTTTGTGTTTGATTTATATGGCAAATAGTGGGTATTACATGATTGGAGCGACGAAGATTGTATAAAAATATTGAAGAAATGTAAAGAAGCAATTCCAAGTAAGGAGAATGGAGGAAAGCTAATCCTAATTGAAATAGTGATGGATCAAAACAAATACGACGATAAGTCATATGAAACTCAACCTTAATTGATATGCTGATGATGGTGATTCTAAGTGGAAAAGAAAGAAGCCAACAAGAATGGGCAAAACTCTTCTATGATGCTGGTTATAGTGACTACAAGATTATTCCTATCTTAGGATTAAGGTGTGTTATTGAGGTTTACCCTTAATCTACACTCTTAATTCGACCAATTAAATAAAACATGCCCCTGCATTGAGTGATCATGATGCATATTTTATTTGTCATTTCCATGTGTTAATAAAGGACCCTTTTGTGTTATGTATCCGATCCTTACTCCTCAAGTGATTACAAATAGGGGTTGCATTCGTTTTTTCGGTTTGATTTTATACTATTTGGTTTGGATTTTTTGGATTTTGGTTTTAAAGAAGTGTAATTCAATTCGAACCAAAATAAATTTGGTTCGATTTGATTTTTTCAGTTTGGTTATTCGATTATACAATAATTAGAAATATAATCAAAGTTATATTTGCAATTTGAATATATATATATACTAGTTTCTGCACACGTGCGTTGCACGTCTGTCCCATGTAATATTTAAAACGTAAAACACAATACTTAATAGTATATCAATTATAGATGTCCAAACATAAAATATAAACTAAATCATAATAAAAGACAATAACATACTCTCTCTTTATATATATATATATATAAAATTCATTTTTTTACTGTTCGAATTTGAAACCAAACCCAAAAAACAAAGAAAGTGAATTATTAAATCCAAAACCAAACCAAAAAACCAAATAACCAATCCAAATTAAAATTTGGTTTGGTTTTTTGGTTTAATCCATTTAGTGCACACCCCTAATTACAACTACTTTTTTGAGACAAAGGAGTTAACATTTCCACGAGCAAATATACCTCTGGTTTATTTCTGTTGGGAAAATAATAATTTCACCCAGGATAATATCCACACTAAATAGCAATAAAAAGAGAGTAACAACGACATTAAATATTATAACGGGGTAAATATGATACTCGGATGATTTGGTTTATTATAATATTGATAACAATTTGATAGTGTCAAAAGACGACTACTCTTTTATAAGAACAACACTCTTTTATTTTTACAACTTCTTGCACTACAATATTATTTTTATGCTCCTTCCGTCCCATTTTATATGCCACCTTTTTACTTTGCACTTGCATTAAGAAATGATGTAACTTTACTCTTCTACCCTTATTTAATGTTTTCTTAAGTCAACTTTATTAATAAATGACAAGATTAATTAACTATTCTATCAAGGGTATAATAGGTAAAATATGGTAATTTATGCATAAATTTTATAAAAATACAAGTATTGTGGTCCAGCTATTTATAGAAAGGGATGACATGTAAAATGGGAGGGAGGGAGTACTAATTTTCTCACAAACAAAGAAATTGATTATGAATTACTCTCACTGCTTTCTAATGCTTTTTCTATTTGGTGTGTTTTTGAATGCTCAATTGCTACTCTATTTATAAAATAACTTAACCTCTTATTTATAAATGTGGCAACAATTTCCACAGAATTTGGCTTTTGACTGCCAACATTCACAAAGTGAGGCGCTTGAGCAACAGAAGAAGAGTTTATGAGCTATTTGTGTCAGTCAATTAGTGTTATTTTATACATTTAGCAAAAAAAAAAATGTGTTGAGTTTTTTGTCCAAACCACCTTGAGAAATAAGAAGGATGAATCTAAGTTAACTTGGATGAAGTAGTATTCTCTCAAAATTATCTTTGCTGCTTACAAACTATAATTTAAACTACAATGCAAAATTACAAATTAAAAGTTGTTATTCAGAAAGTCTTATGTCTCGCCTCAAAGAAAAATATGTAGAATTTTAAAAATAAAAAGAGAAATAGGGTTTCTATCTAAACTCTAAATAGTTTAGATATATATAGGAAAAAATAACTATCTAGACATACTTCACTATCATATATACATATTTTACCTCTAGTTTAAAAAATTACATATAATACCATTTTTTTAATAATTATTACCATATATATTAAAAAGTTAAATCAGTTACATAAATCTCTTAAATATGATATTGAATAATTATCTTAAAATTAAATCTCATTAACTAATGAGACTTTAACAATTCAAATCACTTTCTCTCACATCAAACCCGTCATTTCTCTCCCCAATCCCACTACCCAGTAGGAAGGCCAACAAGACCACAAGCAAAACCCGAGGAAAGGGGAGCATATCAAGAAAAAGATAGTAGAACTTGATTTTGGGGTTAATCTCTATGCAAATGAGATGAGGGAGTAGAGACTTGAATCGCGTGTTGCCAATTTACATCTCATGGGGTTAACAAACACCAAAGTTTCCAACTATGATGGAAGAGAGTTGAATTGGAATATTTTGCAATCTCCTCTTACGACTAGATGCATTTTTATTTTTATATTTATTATTAATATGGAGGGACTATAATGACCTACTCCCGTCATTATAGAAAAGTCAATGGAGAAAAGTTTTGGGTCGGAAAATTTTTTCGTAGTAATTTGAGAATTCCTAGCCAAGTCCAAATTTGGACGAACTCGGAGTCAGTGAGGTCTAGGGAAATATGGTAGCAAATGGGAGATCTAATAATGGATTCGATCGTATGAGTGGATATCTAAGATGTCAATTGAGCGAGTAGAACTCTCTAAACCGATCTTAACGTGAATGGGTAGTTTCTGAGTGTCATGGGTTGAAGGTGTGTTGTGAAATGGGAGTTTGGGACTCTTAAATCGGCTCTCTGTTTCCGTGCAAGCCGCTAGGGCGGGGCCACTGTGGCGGGATGGGTACCGCCATAGCGGGCCAGTCGCGAATTAAGTAAAAAATAAACCCTAAAAATGTCTTTATTCTGCAAACTTCGTTCTTCAGAGCTAGGAGACGACCCCAAGTGTTTTCTTGATGGATTTTCACCATCCTTGAGGCTAAAGGTAAGGTTTTCACTCCCCGAATCCATTTTTTGATCTGTAGAATGTAAATTCATGGGTAATTATTGTTAGAGGAGGGTTTTGGAGCTGTTTGGATGGTGGGAAAAAGCCCTAGCTGCATATTAGGATCATGAGTTTGGCCTAGGATTGATGAATTTGATTGTAATCTAGGTAATTAGGCGTCATTTATTGATCCTCACATTATATTGATTGTTTGTAGACCAAGAACAAGCGGAAAAGAATCTGGAAAGGGAAGAATCAAGTATCTTAGGAGGGTTCAAGGTTCGTTCGAGGTAGGTGATGATTGTGATTTCATGTTGGTGTGATGTTTGTTGGTAATTACTTCATTATAATGCATGTATGTATGCAAATGATGCACTATTGATCACACTAATCGTAAATGAACATGAATGAATGATTGTATGCAATGAACCAACACTTGATTGCATGATTATGAGAATGTACATTGTGATTGTGATTGTGGCTTGTTGAATGAATCGGGTGTTACGTTCCAACACACTAACTTGGATCAGGTGCCACGTTCCAATGCATATATGGTATCGGGTGTCACGTCCGACACACTAACTTGGATCAGGTGTCATGATCCGACACACTAATAGTTTGGGTATGTGTTCCATGAGACTAAGACCATTGACTTGTCACATAGATTTGTCATTGAGAATGTGGAATTGTATATTGATCCTAAAATGATGACTGATTTAGTATATGTTCGGTATATGCATGTTTTATTATGTTGTGGTTGTAAGAATTATTATTAATTATTTCTTACGTATGGCCCAAGTTTACTTGTAACCCAAGTAATACCATAAATAATATTTAATAAGGAATAGATCTCGTCCGTACATTGGTTACTTGATGGACGTACCAGATTAAATCATAACCTCTATAAATTGGTCCTCCCTCCACACATTAGGGTTACCACATATTCTCTACAATAATTCCATCGCTGATGGTTGTGGTAACATAAAGTTAGGGCAGGGAGGTAGAAACCAATTTACGACTAACGCTTCCGCTTCTCTCTGTGATGATGTCTTCCGCATCAGATATGTGCCCCTAACAATCTCTATGTAATATTATCGTGTTCAAGATCCTGAAAGTATTTAATCTTACATGTGACATTAGAGCCTGGATTGTTTGAACTGATAATTTTCGTATATAAAACAAGCATATTTTAAAAAATTGCATGAGGGATAGATCCAAAATTTTCAGTGAGGATGGTCTAAATTTTTTTTGCCATTATTGATAATATATGGAAGACTAATAGTAATTTTAAATTCGTGCTTACAATACAGTATGTTGATGCAAAGTAATGTTTAACTAAGAATTGAGAAACTTTTTGCCTTAGCCAATAATTGATGTCCTAATAAACTTTTACGCGAGGATATTGAAATATTAAAGCGCCATTACTGATAAATTTTTATAAGCTATCTTATGATTTATTAAGAACAAGGGGTCAATGGTTAAACAAGTAATGCTTGTTAATTAGGTTATCATCACTCGTGAAAAGTTTAGAATTGATGTTTGCAACCCCATAATGTAATAATTATGTTTTATTTTAGATTGTGCAATAAATTAAAGTGATCGTTATACTAAGCAATAAATAATATGTGTATTTAGTGCAATATAGTTTGTTAGTCACCAAAGTGGCCAAACTAGAGAAATTAACGTCTACACATATAATAATTGTGGTCACTTGACATATGTGGATTAGTACAATTCATTTATTGGCATATTCAGTATTCCAAGAGAGACTGTGTCTGATTTTTTTAACTTGATGCATGTATTATGTTATTATAGTTTGTTAGTCACAAAAGTGGCCAAACTAGAGAAATTAACGTCTACACATATAATATTTGTGGTCACTTGACATATGTGGATTAGTACAATTCATTATTTATTGACATATTCAGTATTCCAAGAGAGACTGTGTCTGATTTTTCAACTTGATGCATGTATTATGTTCTTATAGTTTGTTAATCACCAAAGTGGCCAAACTAAAATGTATAAAATTATTCATATGCCCAAAATTTTATTATATTATGTATGCATTTGTACTTATATAGTTTGTTAATCACCAAAGTGGCCAAACTAGATAAATTAACGTCTACACATATCATGTTAATGATCACTTGATGCATGTATTATGTTTCTATAGTTTGTTAGTCACCAAAGTGGCCAAACTAAAATGTATAAAATTATTCACATGCACAAAATTTTATGATATTATGTGTGCTTTGTAATATATAGTTTGTTAGTCACTAAAGTGGCTAAACTAGTATGGTTAAGAAAAAATGTGCATTCATAAAATTGTCATTTATCTATGAAAGTTAATGAAATGCCTATATTGAAAATAAATAGATAAATTGACTCTCACTATTGCTAGAACTTAAGAATTTACCCAAAGGTGAATCAATCATTCTACGAATAGTGAAAATTATGAGGTAGATTAATCTTTTTAGTCAAACATATATTGTATATCCAAAGATGTCGTATATGTTTGATTAAAAAATATTCAATTACCTATTAAAGATAAAATTGGCATTTAAATTATGATAATGTGTCGTAGTATCTACCCAAAGGAGAATTACGATATATTTTTATCGCTTTACTGAATTCACATTATTTTCTAATTTGTGAGCATGTATATCTATTTCGCAGTTATTCCTCTTCATTCGCATGCTTCGTCTTTTACTGTGTTCAATGGATTGAACTTCTCTGAATGGCATGAACAAGTGCAGTTCCACTTAGGTGTAATGAATCTTGACTTGACTCTACTGAATGACAAACCTACTGCCATTACTGATAAGAGCAGTGAGGATGAGAAGTCTTTTCATAAATCATGGAAATGCTCTAACAATTAAGCCTTATGTTCATGCGAATGACTGTTGCTAACAATATTAAGAGTACTATTCCACAATCAGAAAGTGCCAGGGAATACCTGAAGTTTGTGGAAGAACGTTTTTGATCAGCTGATAAGTCTCTCACTGGTACACTAACGACTGAACTCACGACCATGAAGTTTGATATGTCGCACAGTATGCAAAATCATATCATCGAGATGACTAACATTGCAACAAGACTTTCGACCTTGGGGATGAAAGTGGATGACACATTCTTGGTTCAGTTTATTCTGAACTCATTGCCTCTTGAGTATGGACCATTCCAAATAACTATAACACTATTAAGGATAAGTGGGATGTTAGTGAATTGTCCAGTATGCTTACTCAAGAGGAGTCAAGATTTAAGAAATAAGGAGGTCATTTCATTAACCTCAAGGGTCAAGGAGCTGGTAAAGGACTTAAAGTAAAGGCCAACAAGTTTAAGAAAAAAGAAAAGCACCTGCTAAAGTTCCACATGATGCTCATAAGGAACTCAAGTCGATATGTGTCGTTTCTGTAGAAAGGAAGGACACTTTCACTAAATGAAAATTTTGCTTATTTGTGGCATAAATGTTTGGGTCATATATCCAAAGAAGGATTAAAAAGATTAGTAAAGAATGAGATTCTTTCGAATCTGAATTTTATTGATCTTGATATATTGTTTGGATTGCATTAAAGGAAAGCAAACCAAGCATACCAAGAAAGGTGTCACAAGGAGCACTCAACTTCTTGTAATTATACACACTGATATTTGCGGACCCTTTGATGTTTCATCTTTTGGTGGAGAAAAATATTTTATCACCTTTATCGATGATTTTTCATGTTATGGCTTTATCTATTTGTTGAAAGACAAATCTCAAGCAGCGGACGCTCTCAAAGTGTACGTTAATGAGGTTGAAAGACAATTAGATAGGAAAGTGAAAATCATTAGGTCAGATAGAGGTGATGAATATTATGAAAAGTATAACGAATCCGAACAATGTCCAAATCCATTTGCAAAATTCCTTGAGAATGGTGAAGTTAGTGGGAGTGTTGGAGGACAAAGTGTGGAAATTAATGAGGTAAGGGTAAATATTTCATTGTCCATGAATGTACCTTGTTCCGCACTAATCACAAATGTTGTTCCTCTTGTTGAAGAACACTTCAACAATATTGAATAACATTTGGGTGAAACACTTCAAAAAGGAACTAACTCACACGTATCTGACGCAAATGTACCACAAACAGTGCCATTAAGAAAATCGGCCATTTCAGATGATTTTGTGATTTATTTACAAGTGTCAGATTTTGACATTGGAATTAATAAAGATCCGATTTCATTTTCACAGGCCATAGAAAACACTGAGTCTAATAAATGGATTGATGTTATAATGAAGAGTTAAAATCCATGGAATACAACAAAGTCTGGGATCATGTTGAATTACCAGAAAATTCTAAAAGAATCGGGTGTAGATCGGTCTTCAAGACCAAACACGATTCTAATGGTAATATTGAATGATATAATGCCAGACTTGTTGCCAAGGGATACACTAAAAAAGGAGGCATTGATTATAAAGAGACCTTTTCACCGGTCTCAAAGGAAGACTCATTAAGAATTGTTTTGGCCTTGGTAGCTCATTATGATTTACAGTTACATCAAATGGATGTGAAAACTGTCTTTCTTAATGGAGACTTCGAGAAGGGTGTTTATATGGACCAACCAGAGGGTTTCGAAATTAAAGGAAAAGATCAAATGGTGTGTAAGCTAAAGAAGTCAATATATGGACTCAAACAAGCCTCACGATAATGGTATATAAAGTTTAATGATACCATATCATCTTTTGGATTTAAGGAGATTACTGTTGATCGGTGTATATACCAAAAGATCAGTGGGAGTAAGTTTATATTTTCAGTCCTATATGTTGATGACATTTTACTTGCTGCTAATGATTTAGGCATATTGTGTGAGACGAAATACTTTCTCTCTATGAACTTTGAAATGAAAGATATGGGTGAGGTATCCTATGTGATAGGGATATAAATATTTCGTGATAGATCACAAGGATTATTGGGACTGTCTCAAAAAGGTTATATCGAAAGAGTTCTAGAGAGATTTAACATGAACAATTAAGAATAGTTCCTATTCAAAAAAATGGGACAAATTTAATCTCATGCAATGCCCAAAGAATGATGTAGAACGAAAAGAAATGAAATCAATTCCTTCATCTTCTATTGTTGAAAGTTTGATGTATGTTCAAACTTGCACAAGACCGGATATTAGTTTTGCGGTCAGAATGCTAGGAAGATATCAAAGTAATCCTGGAATTAATTAATGAAAAAATTGCAAAGAAAGTTTGTGCCATGTTATGAAGCCACAATTCATGCATTATGGCTGCGGAACTTCATTTCAGGACTTGGGGTTGTCGACACCATTACCAAGCCGCTAAAAATTTATTGTGATAATGCTGCAGCAGTATTCTTCTCCAAGAACGATAAGTACTCCAAATGTGCCAAACATATGGAAATTAAATACTTTACTGTAATGGAAGAAGTTCAGAAACAAAGAGTGTTACTTGAGAATATTATAACTGATCTCATGATTGCAGATCCGTTAACAAAAGGCTTACAACCAAAGATATTTAAAGAACATGTTCAAAGAATGAGTCTTGGTTGTACTTATGATTGATACATTTATGATGTTTTTACACTCTGAGCTCAAATTATGTGTTTCTGATATTCATTAATGAATTTCTTGTTTCTCATAATAGTGTATACTGTTTTATTTAAAAATGAATTTAGACTGGTTTAAGAGTCGTCACTTAATTATTAAGAAAAAATCAAGAAAACTAATTTTTCAAAAGATTAAAACAGAAATCTGATGAGAATATTTAAAGGGGTTCAGGGTTCATATTAGCATCTCTGGAAGGGTTTGAAAGCAACTGAAATGCCCGCTAATACGCGGTTATCCGACAATTAATTATTTGGCTAAATTCGTTTGACTCAGTTCGGATTGAACAATTTTATAGTTAGGACCATTTTAAAAGAAAAATATTGAAATATTACCTAAGTGAAATATTTTATAAACTTTTTTTTTTAAGTCAAGTAAAAGATGAATAGCTTAGTTAAGTAATTAACTCAGAATGGGTGTCTTTTGGGGATTTGAATTTTTTAAAACCTTAAGATTAAGTAGCAGATATCGGCAAGTAAACAAACATGATAAAGCAAAGAGGGAAAGAGACTTGGGCCCAAATCTGATTTTCTTGTCCGCTTGGGCCAGTTTTTGCGCCCATTTTCGTTTTGGGTTTTTGTCCCATTTGAGTCACCTGTACCTGTCCTAAACTAACGTAAATAAATATTTTTCTTTGGGCCTTAGGCCCAATTTTTCACCTGTCCTAAACTCTTACAAAATAATAAACATAATAACTAAATGGGCTTAGGCCCAATAAAAACAAAATACAATCATATTTATATAAAGAGTGGGCCTTTGGCCCAATCTTTTCAATTCTCCTCCGCTTTCGCATTTTTCCACTTTCAAGACCTGTTCGTCGATTTTTATAGTTGGCTGACTCGGATAAGAAGAGAATTTGAGCCTTTGTGGCTCTCTCGAAATGCAAGAGGAAGATAGCAGTTCATGACGAACTCGGGTAGATTTCCATATGCAAAGCGACAAACAAATCACAAAATTAGCACATGAGAAAACAAAAAGAAAGTGGAGGGATAAAATAAATATAAAATAAAATAAATAACATATGCTAGTCTAATCATTGACAATGCAAACTTGAAACAATAATCTTAAAAGGAAAACTAATTAAGGACTAACATTTCTCATATCTACGGTAATAGATAATAATGGGGAAAAATGTCAAAGGAAAATTAATGTCCCTTATAGAAATCAATAAAGCAACAAAACAAAAGAAACCAAGTTCAAAAATCTTAAACTAATAACATGGACTAAATTAGATGGAAAAAAAAAAACAAACGAGACTTGGTTGAATATCAAATGCAAGAAATGACTAGTGTTTATCGAGCAGGATTAGAGAGTAAGCCAAGTAGAACTATGCTAAAGATTAACTAGATTTTTTCGAAAAAATGATAACCAAACCAGCAAAATGAGAATAGCATTCAATCTGTTAAGTTAGCTAAGATGAAGGAATCTTATATTTTAAAGGGTTAATCACACAAAAGGACCACATCCTCACGGAATTAACACCCGAACACCGTACCAATTAACATAAGCCAAGTTCAAATCTAACAACAAATATTAATATTTTCTGTTGTAGCAGAATAGACTAATCAACAGTAGACTAATCATAGGACTTGAAAGCAAAGAAAACAAGCTACTATTTTAATGAACCATGGACAAAACAACATGCAAGCTCTATATTAACTAGCTAAAAATTCTTCTCCCATTTTGAAAAGGAAATCGACCTTAACAGCCCAAAGGAGGGTCAAGATAGCAACCACGAAAGCTATTTCGGCCATCCTAAACAACATCAGGCCAAACGAGCAACCAAACCACATACACAAAGTAACTAAATGCGAAACTCAAAAGAAAAACGAAGTTCTCAACCCAAAGAGTTCTTAAGCTTAGATTCACACGAAGGATGCATTCTATATCCCAAACTAAAATATGTCAACAACAAACAAGACGACCAAACCTTAGACATCAATAGTAGATCAAACAAAGAAACAGATGCATCCCAAAAAGAGAGATAAGAAATCAACATAAAGGAATTTTACCTTTCCTGGGGCAGCGACCTGGACAAGAACGAGCAGGGCAATAATGGCGAGTTCCACCACACAATCACGAACAAGACCGCGAGCGAAAGGCCCCCCCCCTTTTTTTTTCCGAATGTCTTCTTATATGTATTTTGTGACTAATTACTTGAACTATGTCTCTCTGCCTTAATTCATAAAATTTTCCCACCCCAAGAGTCTCCCACCTTTAATATGAATAAGAAGAGGTGTTTTATAGAAGGGGATTTATGTCAAAATGTGGGGGGAGAGACGGGTGAGTTTCCCAAAAAGCTTGGGGTAGAATCGGAATTCTCCTTCAGTACCCCAAATTCAAAATTCTCGCTTCCAAAGTCGAGACCAAGCTATTGTTGGTACGATATTTCACCCAAATCCCACAAAATTCGGAGGAGGGCAGCAGCGCGGATGGCTCGGATTGATCCAAACGTCCTTGTGCTCGACGTGGCGTCATCCCGTGCGAGCAAAGGACAACAAAACGCCGCTGCCAAGACGAAAGCACATGCGCTTTTCGCTGCTGGAACAATGATTTTTGCTGCTATAGTTTCTGAGTTTCACGCCTGGTCACGCGAGGAAAAAGAAAAAGAAAACGGGGTGGGGGTCTGGTCAGTTTGGTGGAATTGGGCTGAGGCGGCTGGAAGAGGTTATTGTATTGTTATATATGTATGAGTAAATTTTATGTATAGCAAATATAAAATTCATAATTGTATGCTATGGCTATAGTTTATATAATTGCACTCCATAGCAAATTTTTAGTTTGCTATGAAACTGTCTTTCTGTATATGTCGATATTCCTTCAATTCAATATACATTTTGATTTTTTTAAAAGTTAAATAAAAATTAGGCAGTGCTTTCGGTTAGAAAAAAAAGGAAAAAAATCGCTGAAGTTACGCACATTATGTTTCAATCAAATTTCCTTCCTTCTACGTCTTCTTCAACAGTAAGAACTCCATTGTAACTCGGTTCAGAAAATTGATCAAGTTGTTGACGGTACTATACAAACAATCGAGATCATATTCATTTCAGAGATAACAACATGAGGTAATTTCATGATGAAAAAATACTCTGATTTTGTTTTTTATTGGTCGAAATTGGTGTTCAGCTTGTATTCAAAATCAGATTTCCTTTTAAACGTTCATCAATTTCAATTGAATTTAGATTCAGAGGTGTATATTTTGTTCGTAATAGAGTTTAACACTTATGATTTGTATAGTTAATTTGATTTCTAAGAAAAATTGTGATTTGCAAATTTTCTGGATGAAATTGTTGATTATTTTGAATTTTTGATCGGAGATTCGCTTTTTTCATAGTAATATTTTTGTTCGGATTCATATATTTAATGTCGAAACTATGAATTAAGATGAAATTGTATTACGATTTGTTTAAAGTTTATACGTATAGGTGTTTTGATATGATTCAGTAAGATATGTATAATTCATATAGGAAACTGTTGACTATTTGTTTCGAAATTGTATATTTATCCAGTGCAGCTTCATCCTAATTTTGGATATATGATTCTTATACAACAAAAACTTATATTGTGTGAAAGTAACAATACCACTGAACTGTGTGAAATTGTATATTTGTATATTTGTATAAAACTTTAATTTGTGTATATAATCATTTATATAAGTGTATATTCAGAATATGTATATAAATGAGAAACTAAATTCGCTATAAATTATATACATATACATATTAGTGTTGTTGTGACATGTATAAGTATATGAAATTGTTGATTGTTTATTTGAATTTGTAAGTTATATACATATACATATTAGTGTTGTTGTGAGTTGTATAAGCATATGAAATTGTTGACTGTTTATTCGAATTTGTATATTTATACAGTGCAGGTTCGTCCTTATTTTGGATATTTGATTCTGTATACTTTGATCGAAGATTCGCTTTTTCCATAGCAAATTTTTAGTTTGTATTAAACGGGTTGTGTCGTCGACTGAATATATACACAATGTGACTGATGATGGTAGGAATTTTGTGGTCTGTTAAAAGAATAAAACATGCAGTTGTGGAAAGTTTCAATACGAAGAAATACCATGTGAACATGTTTGGGTTGTACTGAAGCGGAAAAGTCTAGTAGCTGATGGATATTACTCGGATTTATATAAACCAATGACAGTTTTGAAGATTTATGAGATACCGATTTATCCGTTACCTGATGCAGTAGAGTGGGTGATACCTGAATACATAATGTATGATGAAGTTCGGCCTCCAAAATTCAAAAGACCTCCAGGAAGGCCAAAAAAGAAACCTTGTTCAAAAACAACACGTGAATTGCTTGGTCTCAAAGGAAAGCATACATGTAGCACATGTGGAGTTGCAAGTCACAATAGGTGTTCATGTCGAAACAGGCCTCAAGAAGTTTAATGAGCTCTTTCGCTAATATTGGAGTGTAATATTGGATTTTATAGATACTTGAATGTTATTCTCAACTGATTTTGTGTTTAAAACTATATGAGTTGGAATGGTGATGATGAAATAAATTTTTTATGTCCTATTAACAGTGAGCATTTTTGTTTTTCTTTTTGTATTCATGCTCTTAATAGTATGAGTTATGTTGTCGTATATACTCTCCATTGTATGCAAAAATTGTATATGTATAAGTTATATTGAACATATTATTATCTTTGTATTTATGCTAGTACAAATAATACTATGTATATTTGTTCTATTGAAATATTTTCCTCTTTTTGAACAGAAAATGTATATGTACACTCTATATTTCTACTGTATGAACGATTGTATAAGCTAGCTATATTTATACAGTTAATGTATAAATATACGTTTTTATTTAAGTGGTTTGTATATTTATACTTTATGAACGATTCTATAAGCCTAACAATGTATATGTATATACTCAACATAAAACATACTCCTAGATTTATACAATTAATGTATAAATATACATTGTATAAGTTGGTTTGTATATTTATACTTTATGAACGATTCTATAAGCCTAACAATGTATATGTATATACTCAACATAAAACATACTCCTAGATTTATATAGTTAATGTATAAATATACATTGTATAAGTTGGTTTGTATATTTATACTTTATGAACGATTGTATAAGCCTAACAATGTATATATATATACACTCAACATAAAACATACTCCTAGATTTATACAGTTAATGTATAAATATACATTGTATAAGTTGGTTTGTATAATTATTAAAGTGTTAAGCTGCATATATAATGAAATTAACAAAAAACAAAGAAGTAAAAGACTTAAATGATCAAACGAGTATATTACAACCAAAAAACTGGGAAGTTCAAAACATTCAAGGTTATTATGCATGTCATTTACATATACAAAAAGAAAACATAAATTTAGTACTACTGTACTAATTAATTGTGATCCTTTCACTGCTATCGCAATCCCTGTGAATCCTGATTGGCCTTTCTGGTGCCTCGCTGTCACTAGTGGCATCAACTTGGATCTTTTGCATTCCATAATTCCACAATAATGCAGCATATCGAATATGTGTGAACTCTGAATCGAAGGAATTTGGAACCCCATTTCCATTACTGATATGGTCTGCATAAGTAGCAACATATAGTCCATAATCGCTGAAAATAAAATACATCAAATTTTATGGTCAGTATAAAATTAACAATAAGAATAGATTGGGTCATTTTTTAATTTGGATCTGATCTCTTGCATTGCGTTGGATTTGGACATTAAACCTGCAACCTCCCCAAAATCCTGAGTTAGACCCAAAGAAAACGATGGTTGTTCAACATTATTTTCTTCATGCAATTGTATACCTCTTGTGAATCTTTTAGATGGAGATTGGGCATCCATTGTTCGAATGAAAATTATGTATGGATTATGAACTGATGTGAAAAATAGCTTGAAAAAACTGGAAAAAAAAAACTAGACAAAAATTTAAATTAATCGATTGAGATAAGTTTTGGCGATACTTGAAATTTTTGAAACCGCAATTGAGAACGTGGTGGTGAAGATTTGAATTTTCAAACTGATTTTGGAGAGAAAATTTGAGAGAAATTGAAGGAAATAGGAGATATAAACAAGAAGAAGAGATTGTATAAAAGGGAATAACGTCAGTTTTTTATTGTTTTACTTATACAAATCGGTGGGGCCCAATAATAGCAAACTGACCGAGATCTTTGCTCCTCAAAGATAATAAATGAAACGGTAGCTACTTTATTTATTTTACATTAATAGTTTGCCATTATGTACAATTATCCCTATATGTATTGCTGTTTGAGAGTGTATTATTGTATTGTTGCATGTATGGGTGGGCTGGGATTATTGTTGGAGTGTAAGGGTATGGCGTTGGGCAGGGGGTGTTGGGTTTGGGTCGGCTGAAAGAGGTGAAAAAAAAGGGGCCCAAAATAATCAATTAAAAGGATTGATTGAATTGGCTAGATTTGGCTAAGGTGTGCAATAGAGAATTAATTAACAATTTAGTTGAATTGGGTTAATTAGTAAATTCGACTAGTAATTAAATAAGACGAATTAATATAATTAACTAACAGGCTTCTTAATATTAACAAATAAAATAATTAACTCAATTATAAATTAATAACTCGAAAATATAAACTATTGAATTGTTAAACTAATCAACTAAATATTTAACTAAAACAAAATATTTTTGAGATGATTTTCGAATATTTATAAAATATATTCATTACACACATAATTAAATAAAATCATATTTATTATTAAAAATTATAAAATTACTTGAAAATAACTCGAAAAATATTTGAATTTTATAAAGTCAATTATTTTAAATCGTTTGGAATTTAAGAAGCTCGATAATTAATTTATCTTGTGGAGGGTAAAAATTGGGTGTCAACATATACATTATTGTCTTGAGATATTACAAGATAAGTCTCTATGAGACATTATTGTGGACCATAATGTTATATGTTTTATAGCTTATGAACCTAGTGTGATAAGTTGCTAATCTAGTAGTATATGGAAGGAAGTATGTAGCCTAAAATTTATGTACAACCGCCATAACTTGCATTAGTAGTTTGTTATATTGTGGTATGTATGATGGACATTATAGAAAAGATTTATTGTATGCGCAACTAATGTTTATTAAATATTAATGTTATATTGTCATTGGACCAAGTGGGAGAATGTAAGAATTATTATTAATTATTTCTTACTTATGGCGCAAGTTTACTTGTAACCCAAGTAATACCATAAATAATATTTAATAAGGAATAGATCTCGTCCGTACATTGGTTACTTGATGGACGTACCAGATTAAGTCATAACCTCTATAAATTGGTCCTCCCTCCACCCATTAGGGTTACCATATATTCTCTACAATAATTCCATCGCTGACGGTTGTGGTAACATAAAGTTAGGGCAAGGAGGTAGAAACCAATTTACGACTAACGCTTCCGCTTCTCTCTATGATGATGTCTTCCGCATCAGATATGTGCCCCTAACAATCTCTATGTAAGATTATCGTGTTCAAGATCTTGAAAGTATTTAATCTTACAGTGGTTACTTGTATATGTTTCACTTATTGAGATAGCTGCATGATCATACCAGTCTACTGTGGTTGTGTACTGATACTTCACTTGCTCTTTTTTTGTTGAGTACATGGCATCTTCAGTTGGCCAGCAGAGATAGCTGACATGAGAGATAGCTCAGCAGCAAGAACAGAACCAGCTACTATTGTGGCCAAGAGCCTTGCATTTGAACCTGGTGCATCTCTGTTTGCACCTTTAACTCCTACTAAGTTCAAGCAAGCTGACTGTGATGCAAGTTGAGTTCCACCACCCACTGTACCAACCTGAAATTCATACATACATAACAGTATAAGACAGGACAAATTAGGCATAAAAAAAGATGTGTATAAAACATGTGCAAGTTTGTCTCTTCCTTCGCATGGCACTTAATGATGGACTGAGGACATTATTAATATTTCTGGCATGACCTAACCTGCCTACTACACACCCCACTTGAATGACAGGGTCTCACTCATTAAATGTGAAGGATGCTACATGTCAATATTTCATCCGGACTTATTCTACTACTATTAAAATAGAGATCTCATGAAATCAAAGCCTGCATGCTCTTCGTTAAAACCTAGCACTCTCTCTTCAATAGTAGTATAGTACTAGTCATCGTTTCATATTAGTTGTTCACTTTCACCTCTAGACGTCTATTAAGAAATATGTATATATGATAGTAAAGTATATCTAGATAGGTATTTTTTCCTAAAAAAAATTCCATCATGAATAAGTGAAAAATTTATGTCATAGAATATGATTTTCCTGCTAATTTTGGTGGGGGGCCAACGTAAGGTATAATACTAGAATGCATTCTCAAATGTGCGCCAACCACTAAAGATAAGTTCATGTTGGTAGGCTGAATGATGAAGCAGGACACAGGCTGGATTGGTCCTCTCATTCTTGGGCGGTTCAACGTAATTGGGGGCCTAATTAAAGCGAAATTTCAATCTGAGGCCTAAAATATAAACAAACTTCGTATACATATTTATTCAAATTTTATTTTTCTTACACTATTTAGATGAAAATTATTAGTATTTAATATTATTTTTTCAGTTTTTGATTTTATGTAAGATTTTATCAACTCAACATTGAAAAACATCCTTTCAGTGAGGCAATTATTATATGAATTGTTAACATAATTTTATAAGTAATAAGTTGACAAATATTAAATAAAGACAAGAATTAGAATAATAGAATCTGATTCAATAGGTAATAATCCTAGTTAAGATGTCTAAATAAAATATGCGGACAACTTTGATCATGAATGACTTAAGCCAAAAATTTATGTCATAGAATATGATTTTCCTACTAATTTTCCAACGAACCAATTCACTAAAAAAAGAATGTCACTCTGCAGATAAAATGTACAATTGATGCACGTTTTTGGAATTCCATGTTTATATGTTACACTCTGATGCAGGAGATGACGTCATAGGTGCAGAAAACACCAAAGTCTCAAAGGAAAAAAATTAATTTATCGTGGGGGACCAACGTAACGTACAATACTAGAATGCATTCTCAAATGTGCGCCAACCACTAAAGATAAGTTAATGTTGGTAGGCTGTACGATGAAGCCTGGATTCGTCCTCTCGTTCTTCTTATCTTATAACAATATATTAAAATTATTGAGATGAAGCAGGTCAAATTGGGTGGGTCAAGACCCAATCCATTTGAACCCAAAGTGAACTTGGACGGGTCAAGATCCAATCCAATTTTTATTTCAACCCATTTTAATATTTCCAACTTCAACTCAACCCGCCAATTTGACACCCCTAAATTTTTTCTCACAAATAAGTGAAAAGTTTATGTTAGAATATGATTTTCCTACTAATTTTCCAAGGAACCAATTCACTGGAAAAGAAAGATAATTTATGGTGGTGGACCACGTAACGTACAGTACTAGAATGCACTCTCAAATGAGCACCAACCAGTAAAGATAAGTTCATGTTGGTAGGCTGTACGAAGAAGGATGGATTGGTCCTCTCGTTCTTCTTATAGGAGTAAATAATAAATATGTACATATAAATCCTAAGCATCTCAAAGAAATTAATAAGTATCACAAAAATGGCATTGCCTAATAATGATATTGGAGACGAAACTAGACAAGTTCTGGCTGCTCAGGCACACATATGGAACCATATATTCAACTACATCAACTCCATGTCACTTAAATGTGCAATTCAACTTGAAATTCCAGATATCATCCATAGCCATGGCCGACCCATGAACCTCTCCGATTTAGTAGAGGCCCTCCCCATCAACAATAATCATGATAAGGCTAAAACTCATGATTGTGTTTACCGTCTCATGCGTATTCTAGTTCATGCTGGCTTCTTTATTCAAGAAGCTGAAGAGGGCTATTTACTTACTCCGACCTCACGTCTCCTCCTCAAAGATGAGCCTATGAGCATGATCCCTTTTTTGAAATTCGAACTAGATCCAAATTTGATGGATCCATGGCATTCACTCAGCAAATGGTTCAACAACGTCAGTGACGACGACTCTAATACTACTCCATATGCAACCGCTCATGGCATGCCATTTTTCAAATATGCAGAGAATGAACCAAGACTTCACCATTTATTTAACGAAGCCATGGCTAGTGATGCCCGTTTGGTCATGAGTGTGTTGATTCAAAATGGTAAGGGATTAATTTTTGAAGGGTTGAAATCGTTGGTGGATGTTGGAGGGGGTACTGGAACTGTAGCTAAAGCTATTGCGGATGCATTTCCACAAATAAATTGCACTGTCTTTGAACTCCCTCATGTAATTGAAGGGCTTGAAGGAAGCAAGAACCTGAGCTTTGTGGGAGGAGACATGTTTAACTCCATTCCCTCTGCCAACGCAATTTTACTTAAGGTATAGCTTTGTAATACACACGCCACCCTTTTTTTTGTCAATTTGATGTATAACTACTACATGTATTAATTGTCTGTGTTTGATTTATATGGCAAATAGTGGATATTACATGATTGGAGCGACGAAGATTGTATAAAAATATTGAAGAAATGTAAAGAAGCAATTCCAAGTAAGGAGAATGGAGGAAAGCTAATCCTAATTGAAATAGTGATGGATCAAAACAAA
>JAJOOE010006737.1:0-26308 GCA_036250405.1 Solanum raphanifolium
ACGGAATCGAATAATGAAGAAAAAAATTTACTAACTCCTTTTCAATTCGTTGGTTGGTAAGTTTACCAACAAATTAAAATCGGTTGGTAATATTTACCGCAAGCCTTTTAGCAACAGATTAATATAAGTTGGCATTTGGTTGGTATGGTAAACCAAAAAAAAAAGTATTTAAAATTTTTTGGTAAATTACCAACAAAAATTTACTATAATTACCAACGTATTACCAACGGAATCGAATAATGAAGAAAAAAATTTACTAACTCCTTTTCAATTCGTTGGTTGGTAAGTTTACCAACAAATTAAAATCGGTTGGTAATATTTACCAACGAGCCTTTTAACAACAGATTAATATAAGTTGGCATTTGATTGGTAACTCAATTTGCCAACCAATTTGATCAATTTACCAACGAATTTTTTTGTTGGTAATTGGGGTTCCTTTTGTAGTGGATAAAACAAAGCAAATACACAATGATCCACATTAATCACATAAACATATACATTATATTTCATTTATAATATTTAACTAAAACATTATTGAATGATATTGATACTATTCTATAAAGTCACATACAACATGATCTGATATACATATGCAAACACACATTGAAAAATTAATCTTAACATAAATGTCAACAAAATTTTCAATGATGACAGGGAGATAATATTGTGATGAAATGGTCACCTATACCATGAGAAGTAACAAAAACCTGAATATATAGATAAATTATAATTTCTACGCTAATAATAATTACTTATTTTGATTTTGGAACAATAGATCTAAAATTTTGCATGTAGGAACCCTTGATTTTTGGACACATCTAGAAAAGCCTAGACCAAGGTCCAAGTGTGCCTAACACCTAGCTAAATGGGACCAAGTTAAAAATAAGTTTAAACTATTTAGCTATGAAATATTGTTGATCTCTACGTTTTTATTTTCTAATAGTGAATAGAACTCCTAATTATTAATATATTTTTATAAAAAAAGTTAGCTGACACGAGTATTTACAAAGTCATTTACCTTAAACCAAGGCCAGAAATGGCTATTATGTCAAATCTATATATAATAAAGGAGAAACATAGAGAAGGTGATGAGACATCTCTATAATCTCTATTTGCATTTATCTTTTTCCTCCATTTTTTGACCTTTTTTTTATTTAAATTAATTATTTTATTGTAAAAATAAATTATTAAATTTATGATAAATAAATATTTTATTAAATAAAGAAACATTTACAACAAAACTCTTCATATGTCTACAAGGAGTAACTCACACCTCTCTAATTTCTACGTACTCTTACAAAATTATTCCTTTTTTTTATCTTCTTCTAATTATAAATTATAAATATTTTTGATACTTTAAGTATTTTTCTAATATTATTTAATTTGTTTATAAGAAGTAATTATCTATGACTTACACCTATTTAATATTGATCCTCCTAGAACCTTTTTTTTCTTTTTTTCAACAACTCTAAATATTTGATTTTCTTATCTTCATGACCACACTAATATTTATTTTATGTAATGAATGAGTAATTATAATACAAATTGCTTCTATTACGTTATCACTTCAATTCATTCCAATAGTCACGTTTTCTTAATTACCTTCATTACTCTTACACTTTTTCTCAATCCCATTTTCTATAATTTTAATGAATATTTAATGTGGTATTCATTTAGAATATAAATGTTCAATCTTTATTTGTATATATAAATCAAACAAGACGATACTCATCTGTACTATACTGTTTAGCAAAAGTTTTGTTTTACTTTTGATAGCATTTGGTTTTTTTAGATTTTTCAATTATGAATTCTTTTCAGTCCTTTAACATATTGTTCTTGAATAAAATTTGTTATCGTTCTCAACATGTAGCGTTCCCTTTGATATCCTGGTGCTGATTCCTCTTCTTCAGGTTGCATTTTTGGTGGATTAAATTGGTTAGCTCCATGTTAAAGTACATGGCCTAATGTACATTTTTGGATTAAAGTAATAATTTTTATTGTTGGTGTGGTTTTCTTTGTTCGTGATTCTCATTGTTTTTCGTTTAATATGATTGAAAGTTTGTCTGCCATATTCTTGTATTGTTACTATGTTTTTGTATGTGTATAGGCTATAACTAAGGACTCGTTGCTCTGGCTTTGGCTTCGCGCTTTTACAACATACAATTTATCTTTATAACAAATCTTCTAAGTTTTGTTCAAGAAAATATGAGATCGAATAATTCAATAGAAAAGTATTGTGCAACTATTTAAAAGCTAAACTATAGGAGTTCTTTTTTATGCCCTTGAGTTTTTTCTATTTATTTCTCAAGTACACTAGATTGAGCAAGAGATATGAGTTGTTTCTGTAATGTGGTTGAAGTATTGATTAATATATATAATTCTCAATTTTATAATGGAGTTTTTTCCTATATAAATTAAAACATGAATATATTATATAACAAAAAATTGGGACAATAATAATATCAACAAATTTCAGTATAATTTCACAAAGCGGGTCTATGGAGGATAGAATATATTCAGACCTTATCAATATCTTATAGGTAGACATGCTATTTCCAATAGACCCGCTCAAGAAAATAAAAATTCAAAGTAGAATAGAGAAAAATAATATAAATGAATACGGTCATGACAAAATATTACAACAACCTGACAAATTATCCTAAACAATAGTCATAATTACAAGCTACAACGATAATCAAGGTGTAAAAAAAACACAAAATCCAATTAATTTATTATCAATTTAAATGCTGAGATATAAAGTCTCTCTTATATCTTGAATAAACTTAGGAATGAGTTCATTTTGTTAATTTATTTATTTAATTTCACATATTTGTTGATGTTTTACATTATCGCGCAAAGCACGACTTAGTTTACTTGGATAAACGACACCAATCATATTTTTTATATAAACATACGTTGATGTCATTTGACAAAGTGTGTAGACCATTTTTCTAACATGTCGATTAATTGTTTCGAGTAAATATTGAAAACATTCACTTGTCAATTGCTGACTAATATTATGTGCAAAGACATAAAAAATAGCTACAGATTTCATTGGATCATATATAATAGAACTATAGTTGCAATCATAACTGACATGAGATTTTTTGTATGTGTAAAATATAAAAGTTCAAGATATGTTTTAAAATTCTAAAAGAATTTGAAAGTATATTTGGCCCAAAAAATGATCGTAATATCTATGGCCAAACGGGTTCGAAATAATCCTTTTTTAAACAATAAAATAATCCTCAGATAACCTATATTTTGTTCCTCTTGTAGCTTTTCTCAAGTCATCATAATAAATAAGACACAAAAAGCTAATACCATGTGTGTGGGGATTTAGTTTGACAAAAATTAGTGTAACGTATATGAGAAAACTTAGCAGAAACCAAAAAAAATTATAAACGCCTTGATATGAGTCAAAATTAACATTTGAATAAGTAAAAGTGACTAAATATATTTTTATTTTTAAGTAGTAAGAAACGAAAAATTGTTTTATCAGTATATCAAAGAGCCTAGATTTCAATGTCAGAAAATATTAAAGTTGTTATTCAATTTGGCAAATTTGATTTTTTTTTTTCTGCATGTTTTAGATTAGGGCTGAGCATTCGATAATTCGGTTCGATTTTAGTTTTTTCTTTCTTTTTTTTTCGGTTTTCAGTTCTTGTACCACGTGTACCGAACATCGAACCGAATTATTTCGATTCGGTTCGATTTTTATTATTTCGATTCGATTTATGTTATTTCGATTCAGTTTTTTGTTAGTTCGGTTGCTGGTTGTCACTGGTCGGTCGCTGGTGGTCGCCGCCCGCCGGTCGGCTGCTGGGTGCTGCTGCAGTGCTGCGTGCTGCCTGCCTGCTGGGTGTCGCCTGCGTGTTGGCCTGCTGCGTGCTGATCGGCCGGTCGCCGGAAGTGGGAAAATAAAGTGACTGATGTGCGGCTAACTGCTAAGAAAACATTGAAAACAAAAATCTGAAAAGTTTGACCTAATTTTGTCTATATTTTTATTATTTAATATTACTAATTAATATAATATTAATAATATTATAAATATAATATGATATATTTTGGTAAATCGAAATACCGAAAAATACAAAAATATATACCGAATACCGAATCGAAAATCGAAATAATTTGATTCGATTCGATTTTTCGGTGTTTATGTCCAGCCCTATTTTAGACTTAAATCTAAGTCTATTGATTTTATGACCTCGCGTTTGAGAAAATCATACTAAAAACAGAATTATTTGACTATTTAAATTATAACGATATCATAAAATGAAACAAGTAAATTATTACAGTGATGAAAACTCTTATCTAACGGAGTTACTTTCTTCATTTCAAAATAATTGAATTGATAATACATTGTTCATATTTCAAATTAATTTAATTGTTCAATCTTTAAGACTACTTTATATTCTTCCATTTTTGCCTTTCATTTGCATTTTCTATGTGATCAGTTCAAGAAACTTTAATTGCTTTGAATTGTTTTTTACGTGATGAGTTCAAGACATTTTTGAATTATTTAGTATTGAAGTAATGTTTAATTTATGTCTTAAATCTTCTTTATTTAAAGAATGTGAAATACCCCAATAATTCAATAATATAAAAATGGAGAGAATGCATTTTTCAAATAATTAAAGAGTTCTCTAAATTTTAAAGAAAAAAATAAAGAGTTTTTGAGTTTTACGAAAAGAAAAAGAGTACTTAAACTTCAAACTAGTAGTGCACATAAAGGGCGTGTTTTCTAGATGGAAAAATATATTTTTTATTCCAAGGTCAATCAAAAGATTTTAGAAATATACTTCTTTCCTATATTTTTACTTGTTCACTTTCAATTTTGCATCCCCGTTAAGAATAATAATTAATATACATATTTTATTATAATATCTATATTAATTGATATTTCATCTTAGTCATTAAAAAATAATTAGAAAAAATATTGAAGGTAAAGAATTCCAAACGATTAGGTTAGGGCAGGGTAGAGTTCCTCTTTAGCACTGTTCTTTTAGGTGTAGTTCCATCAAAGCGCCAAGATCAAACTCCGGCCGGGAGGGGCCGAAGACTTGATAGGTGTAGTGACTTAGATTCCATGGAGTACCGTCAGACTTTCATGTAGTTCCGTCTAATCAAGGTATAAAAGAAAAAGAAAAGCCGACCTTTTCTTTTCCACGCTTTTTTACGTTTCAGTTTAGATACGTTGCTCGACTTGCGCCTTTGCACGCTCGACCGCTCCCCCATCTCGCCTGGCCCATTCTAGCGGGGAATAACCTCAATCCGTAGAAGTTGCATCCTCAAGGGCTGAGTGATTATGCCAGTGATCAAGATATCAACCACATAAATAGGTAGTAAAATGTTTAGGGACCCACGATGACGAAAGGTAAGTGATGCGTCGGACTTAGAAAATCTTAGGCCAAACTAAAATATTGAAGGTAAAACATGAAAGAAAATAAACATTCTTTTTTTTATACGAAAAGTGACATGTAAAAGTAAGAATATATATTTTAATACAATAAACAGATAAAAGTAAACGGAAAAATATTTCTTTTTCGAAAAATAACATACGCAATAGTTAAGAAAAATAAAAGTAAAGAAAAATAAGTTTCACAGTAGCGTTTCAAGTTTTTTTTATTTCTTGGGTTTTCCACCCGTGGCGGAGCCACCTTATGCTTAAAATAATATTATTTATACATGTTTAAAATAATTTTTTAGTTATATAGTAGATGTCGAACTCCTTCGAGTACTTCGTGTGTCTATCTTTTCAGATTTTGAACTCCCTTATTAAAAATCCGAGCTCCGCCACTATTTTCCACCCATGTCGAAGCCCACATTAAATCTCCTTCTTACCCAATCAATACCCCCAACCTCTAAAAATATTGTATTATTATTATTTAGCTAACATTAAAATAAATACACTAGTTCTTGAAAACATAATTCAAAATTTCACTTCATATTACAAGGGCATTTTCGTAAAAATACTCACTTAGTCCCTATAAAAGCGCATCAATTCTTATGCTCCTCTTCACAAAAACAAGTACCCTTTGTCATACTCATTTCCACTTTTGACACAAAGAAAAAGGAATCCAATTACCTCTTCTCCCTTTTGTTTTCCATCTCCTTCAACGAAAATGTCATCTCAATTATCAGAAAATCACCGTGAAAATGCAGAGATTTTCACCGACCCAACGATCTGCAAACAGAAATCTCTACAACTTCTAGAGCAAATCAATATGCCTAAAGGGCTTCTCCCATTGGATGATCTAATAGAAATAGGGCACAATAAACAAACCGGGTTCGTATGGCTGAAACAGAAGAAGGCAAAAGAAAATCGGTTTAAGAAAATCGGAAAACTTGTCTGGTACGATACTGAGGTCACCGGATTCCTTGAAGATCGCCGGATGAAGAAACTCACCGGCGTTAAAAGTAAGGAACTGTTGATCTGGATAACAATTTCTGATATTTCTATTCACGACTCTGATTTACAGAAAATTACGTTTGCTACCCCTTCTGGAATTTCTAAGGCTTTTCCGGTGTCTGCGTTCGAAGAATAAGGGGATGATATTGGTTTTACTATTTTTATTTTAATAATAATAATTTAACTACCTTTTACTTCTTGTTTTTCTTTATTTATTATAATAATAATATTTTCTTTTTAAAGTTGTGTAATAGAAAAGAAATGTGAAAGTGAAACTATTTTCTCTCTTCTTTTGGTGGTCAAAAATTCATCTACTCTTTTCGTCCTAATTTTGTGGCAGTTTTCATTAATAAAAAATTCGGAAATTAATGAAAAGAAGAATCTACTTAGCCATTCTTCATTTGTCAATATATTAAATTTATATAATTGAGAGTGATGAAATAATTCATTTTACTTCATATTAACTTAGCATATTTCTTAAAAAAATATTTATTAGTTATTTATTATATTAAATTGATTTTATTAATAATGCTTAAAAAATTGAATTTAACTAATATTATGTTATATAGTGTTAAACGAAAATAATAAAGTTTTCTTGATTTTACTAAAATAGACGAATAAAAAAATTTGGCTAGAAAATGAAATTAAAAAAATCAAGACAATATTGTTTCAAATTAAACAATAGCAACTAATCTCCTAAACTAAGCAAAGAAATTCAATGTCTATGCATACCTAATATACGTGCAGACACTCAAGTACGAAAAAGACCATCTCTTTGTGCACTTAGTTACCTAATACATAATTATGACACTTAATTTAGTTTTAGCGGCCAATTATCATCTTTAATTTTTTTAAGGGGTCGTTTGGTAGATTATATAAAAATAATGTTAAATAGAGTGTATTAGTAATGCTTGCATTAACAATGCATGTATTAGTTATGCTTGCATTAATTATACATAAATTATTTTTATGCATTATTTGGTTTAATGCATTAAAAATAGGATGCATTGTATTAAAAAACTATTTACAAAGATACCCTTCACTATTATGATGGAAAGATATAAAAAAAAAAAGGCATTGAGGGGCAATTGGGTATTTAATTGAGTTAATGCATGCATTAACATCATTGCATTGCTAATACCTAGAAATTCATGGTATTAGCAATACACACTTTATTTTAACACACAATAGTGTATACATAGGTTGGAACAGAGTATCAAACAAGGTACTAGTAATACACAAGGCCAATGCATACATTATTTTTTTTAATATACTCTACCCAATGACCTCGTAATAAGTAGGTACTTTAGCTATTTAAAATATGAATAAATAAACACTCAAATGTTACGTGATAAAATGTGTGAAATACACACAAGTCACACGTATCAGAGATAAAATTTGAATGTTTATTTGTTCAAGTTTTAAATAGTTAAAGTCTCTATTTGTATTGACAAAGTTAAAAATCATAGTTTATCATTTGTCAATTAAAACCAAATTAAGAATCATATTCATGTATTATGCATATATATATATATATATATATATATCATTTATTACAAAGAAACAGTTTATTCAAGTTGTGTATATGAATTAGCGAAAGGGATGATCAAGTATGGAAATAAAATTTATTCACTCAAGCATCTACAAAATCATTGATAAGGTAGACTACATAAAATATTGACTCAAATTTGCACCCAAATGAAATAATCAAAAAGTAAGAAAGGGAGAATGCTCAAAGTTGTTAGAAACATTCTACATTTACAAACATTACTAATAATGTGTCAACATAATTGGACTATCATTCAAATTCTAGTAATGTGTCAACATCTCGACTATCCGTGCACACACCAAAAATAATCAACACAAGTTCTTGTCAAGTCTATCAACTTCTTATTTACGCAAACTGCATATTTATACTCTAGTTTATCTCTGCCTAGTATGGACCTATTTTATTGGCTATTAAACAAGTGTATATGCTTCTTTTACACGTGTCTGCAATTCTCAAATGGTGGAATAGCAAATCATGCTAAGCCTTATTTCACACTCTCTTTTAGGCTGAAAATGAAAATGGTGTTTCTTTCTGCTGGTGAGTTTTCACTCTTCTCTTTTTCTTCACGTTAACAATGTTTGACCTGTAATCACTAACCATATTATCTATCCAAAAATACCTCTTGCATCTTCTTCTTCCATTTGTTTATGCTTAAGTTAATCATATTCTCTCGCGAGATCGGCATGTCACTGTTAGATTTGGTTTTAAGCTTTTACTTTTTGAATTTAGGTCTCCTTTAGTCTATTTTTTAGTCGATTGGCTTAATTTTTATTTCAATTTTGCTGATTTATTTGGTACTTGGATTGAAGTCGTGTTGCATGCATTGAGTTTATATTTCATTAGTTGTTTTTATGTGTTGCTGGTTTTTTGGCTCTCTTTGTCCTCTTCGTTTTTCTCAATTTACGAATTTTTATTTTAAAATTATTTTTTCCCTAGTCTTGATAATTGAAATCTAGTGAGTTTTTCTTCTTCAATTTATTAATTGTAGGTGTGTGCATTTGCATTTACTTTGGGTAGAAAGGAAAGAAACTGCAAATATGAGGTATAGGAAGGAGTATATGAGACTTCATACCTAAAAAAATTGTCCATTTTTTTGGTGAAATGTTTATACTGCAGATACACCTAGCTTAATTCTATAGTAAAAGTGTATTGATATAAAAGTCTATTTACTATGTGTTTGGCGAATAAATTATTGATTATTTTCTAGTAAATATTGTTCTTTTCTTTTTATTCATGTTGACTATTAGTTATTTGATCACATTTTCTCTTTTATTTTTTCTATTGATATTAGTGTAGTTCATTTTTGTGTGTTCATATGAAGTGGATCTATTTCTTGGTAAGAAAGCCTTAAGTTTGATCATAGTTAACAATATTATCATGAGATTATAAGTTTCTATTATGTTGACGATGATTGCTTCAGTCAATATGTTTGGACTCCTAAATTTTTCTTTGGGCTAGGTGCTTAGTATGGTTCTTACTTGCTGCACATCAAGGAGCTTAACAGAGTTTATTAAGAAGTCACTATATGAATTGCTTATATATATTTGATGTTTTAGGCTTTTCGTGTTATTTATGAAGTACTTAATGGACTTAATATAAATGAAAGAAAAATGACTCTTTATTTATACACTTAATGGTTTACGAATATAGCTCACTATAGCAAAGAGGATAAATAATTTTGTGTTCTCCTAAAAGATGGACTCAATCTTTTATTCATCAAAAATCGGTGGTAAAAGATGCATCTTTGGATCCAACATGATCAATGTAGAATAAAAAAATCACACATATACGACTTCCTATCTTTAAATGGAGATTCTATATTACATTTACAATAGGCCTAAAAGCCACACTCCGGGTAATACTAGGGGGATCACTGATTCTCTTTTGTTTCTTATAACTTTAATTATTTAAGGTGGATGCACAACAAGAATATGAAATCAAAAGCTTTTTGTCGGTCGATATATTTAGATATTCAAAACACTTTTAAACTTTGTGGTTTATGATGTATTTTGTTTTTCACTGATGTTTATAATTAAAACATTTCTGACTTTGAGCTATATCAACCAGACATTTAATTTTACTCCTATCTTGCATTGCACGTCTCTTTTACTTGGTTCTCCTAAGTTAATATAAGCTTTCATAAAGAATAATGGTTGATTTAGTTCTCTTCCTCAAGTTAAATATATGCTGAGTTAGAAGGATTAGATATCATCAATCTCATGTAAATGATATGTGGAAATTGGTTACACCTGCTATTTTTTCGGCATATATTAGGTGTTCCTATATACGTCTTTGGTATGTTTATTTGTTTGATGAGAAAGAATGAATATTGTGTTGTAGGGTTGTAAAGTGATTGCATTACTAATACTATGCAAAATAAAGATTTCTTATGAATGCATCGTTGATTAAAAAAAATAAAACACGCCCCCTCACATAATGACAAGAGTTCATATAAGGATACTAAAAAAGTTCATTCACTTTTCACTTAATGTCTTTTTCCTCCTTTGAAACACTTCTCTGGTGTCTTCTGAATTTTGAACGAATGTTAATTTTTGCTATGGTTTATCCTCCTTTTTTGTGTGCTAGCATATAGTGTTTTGCTTACTTCACTAATGTATGAAAAATTAAAAAAGAATGATTATCATTGCTGAATTTATCAAAAGTGGTGGAAGACATTACATGTGAGTCACTACCTATTTTAGTAAACCATTAGTCCATACAATTCCCCTACTTATAGTTAATATGGTATTACTTCTTTGGCATTACTTGCAGGCAAGAAACTCGTATAAGAAATGAAGGAACGGAAAATCTCCTTCAATACTGAGGAAATTAGTCGTATGCTTTGAGCACTTGGTGATTTCGGTAATAATATTCATATTTATGTGGCATCCGGAGAAATTTATGGAGGAGAAGAGACATTGGCTCCTCTCAACGCTCTATTTCCAAATTTTATTTCAAAAAAACAATCGCCAGCAAGGAGGAATTGACACCATTCTCTTCCTTTTCTTCTCTGATGATTGCGTTAGATTTCATGATTTCTGATGAGAGCAATGTTTTTTATCCAATAACAATGGTATAATATTGAAAGAATGCTCATCACTAGAAGAAGGTAAGCTACTTGATGTTTTTGACTTGAATCAGTTAGCTGACTTCATAGAAAAGTTTAAACAATTTTTCATCTTATAAAATAATTTTGACGAAATGATACTTCTGCAAATGTCATATTCTTTACTCAAATACCATGTAACTTTATCTGTTAGTTTGTTACCCCAGAAAAGGGTAAAGTTTTTAAAATCTTTTCCGTGTTTCAGGAGATGTTTTGATCACAAACTAACTATCTGCTCAAATGCGAAGAAGCTTAACAATTTGCTCCTTTATTGAAATAACATGACATGGGAAGAGGTCGCCTCACAAATTCGAACGTCTCAAATAGGTATCATGGGAGAGACAATGGAGGTAAATCCAGACTGGGGAGAGTTTCATGAAAACCCAACAACATGCATTCGTGCAGATTTTGAAATGGATACTGGTGCTGTTACTATTAATGCTAGGAGAGATATGGGTGAAGTAACTAATGGCCAGGTAAGAAAAGAAGAGCAAGAATGGTATTATACAGAATATACGTAGAATGAACTTGAAATTCAATGAAGAGGGCTTCCGAAAGACATGATGCAGATTTTGACAGATTTATAAAACAGAACAGTCAGAAACAGAAGATGATTTTCTTGGATTAAAGAGAAGTTGCAGATGGAGCAGGTCCTCATTTTGAGTACTAGCTTCCATCCATTGATAACAAGATAACGGTAAGCCGAAGATATAAGTTGACGGTCCAGGTACATCAGAAGACTTTATAAGCATCTTACTCTCGAAACTTGTGGCTTTCCTATCCATACCGTTGTTGGGTTTTAAAGGTGTGAACAGGAAATGAAAGGTTGTGACTCTCCTGAAGAGTTGTGACTATGTCGAAGGGTTGTGCCCTTTATGAAAGGTTGTGTCCTTTCTAAAGGATTGTGACCGTTTGAAACGGTATGCCTTTTTCAAAGTGTTGTGACCTTTCTGAAAGGTTGTCTTCTTTCCAAAGGGTTGTGACCTTTACCCTTTGTTGGCTATAAATAGAGAGATTTTCTCTCATTTTTCTGCATCGAATTCTTCCCTTCTTTTGCATACATTTCTTACAAAACAAAATCGATCGATCGTGTCTGTGTGTGTGATTCGTTGCTGTCATTTTGAGTACGTTGAAATTATCAAAGTTTGAGGTACCGCTACTTCTTTAATGGTTAATCCATTTTATCTTGGGAGAAATTAATCTGCAACCTCGGGTACTTGAGGGGATTAAATTTCTTAAGGACACACAGTGTGTTCTGTGGACTTGGATAGTTCTTTGTATTTTTCTTTTCATCTTTTATTATTTCTGGTTGCTAATCTGAATACAAGAGACAGCAACCGCTTCAATGTTGCATTTGTCTATTTCAATTTGTATAATTATAAAACCTTTTTGGTACTTGCAGAAATGAATATATCTATTTTTAAATACTAAAATTTATTTTCTTGCTAATGTGATGAGTTTTTACAGATAATTGATGCGATTAACGCGTCTGATGAAAGTTTTCTACGAAAGCAAAACTTGTGTGTCGTGAAGAGAGATTAGTCCCAAGAGTTGGTCGTTTCAGAAGATATTGCAAAAGCTAATGAAACTGAAGTATGGGCTTCCCTCTGCTTACTCAATGTTATTAGAAGGGATACCCAAAAACTTGTATCCTTATTTTGACAAAATATTTAAGAGTGGGACATGTTTGATGTTGCTGCAAACTCAACACTATTAAATGCATTTTCTAAAGCAGGAATAATGCTAAGATACTGTGCAAGATGCAAGGTTTGAAGTTTTCTTCAAACCTAATGATATATGTAATAATCATGTGAAATGTTGCTATATATTCTTATTAGCCTCTCAAAAGGCTTCTTGGCTATTCAACATGTCAAAATATTATTCAAATTCTAATAGCTGAATTGCTCATATTTACGACTTGGGCTTGGTATATCAATACCACAATAGTTGTAATTGTACTCTCTGAGCTTTTTGTTTCAACCATTTTGATATGATATTCAACATCAAGCCAAAGATGAACGAATGTAGTGCAATTGCTTGATATAAGCTATGACAATAATTAATTACTTAGTGTTGGGACCGTGCTCAGCACGGATCATGGCCATCTAATATATATATAAAAAAAACCACACCTGTACATACAATTATATCCTTAATGAATTTCTTTATATATATCCCCATTTTCCAAATCAAATTGTCACTTTATTCTGACAACTATGAATCCTTAATGAGTTCTTTTTTACTTTGGTTGGTCAAAACTAAAATTTTATGATACAATCTTGTGGGGTTTTAACGGACACAAAATAAAATATTAAAATTTTATACTGAGAAGGTTATAAACTCACAAAATTTGATTATTTGTCAAAAAAAAAAAAAGTGGACTTAATAACCTCTTGAATGAAATTTAATAATTCTGTCAAAAGTAATTGCTAAATGAAATATTTTTGAGGATTTTTTGTTGTTCATCTTGTATTCCTAAGATACTTAGAACAAAACTTTGAAGAACTTGATAAGAAACAACAAAGTTTAAAGAGTATTTTCAAACTAGAAAATTAAAACTAGTAGAGAAAATAGAATCAGAAATAGATTAGAAACAATATAAAAATATTTTTCTCAAAGAAATAAAATCGAGTCCACTAAATGCACAGTGTCCCCTTAAGGAAACTATTCCCCTCAAGTACCCGAGGTTAATAGATATATCCTCCCAGAATATAACGATCTTACTCACCGGTGTATCGGTACCTAAAATCACGGTGTCAGCGAACCACTCAACGGCAGTAAAGTACACTTAGAATACTAGATTTAGTAGTAGTAGAAGAAGTCCAGAAAAAATCATTTAACTAAAATGAGAGGAAATCCCTCAATTTATAAAAAACAAAGGGTAGTGTGAAAAAGTTCTTATTGTGCCTTACCAGAAAGGTCACAAACCTTTGGAAAAGTCACAATCTTTCGGATAGGACACAACCTTTCATAAAAGTCACAACTTTTCATAAAATCCGCAACTTTTCATAAAAGTCACAACTCTTCATCAATGTCGCAACTTTTCATAAAAATCACAATTTTTCATAAAAGTCGCAACTCTTCATTTTCCATTCACACATTTTAAAACCCAACATTTTTGAAATCATTGTAACGGTAAATCGTGGGTTTTTCTTTTTCTCAAATTCATCGAAGATGTGTCCCTTGATGAATTATTTCATACCTACAAGAAGTCTACCTAAGGATATTGTTAAATTCCGTAAAATTTCAGGCTTATAATTTTAATAATTATGAAAATCGAATATAAAATATGAGTTAATTTAGTTTAATTTAATTTATATAGAATAATTTTTTTTTTCATGTTTCACTTTTTTTAATAACAAATTTGATCAAGTTATTTCACAAGAGAAATTTTCTAAGTTGAATGATTTTTTTAACGTAAAATTAAATTAAATGATTTTATAAGATAATTCCTTAAAATTAGGTGACCTTTTGAAATGTTTACTCTTAAAACTGAGAAAAATGCATTATTCCCCAATATAAATAGGAATTATTTTTTTTACAAAAAACATTCCAAATTAATTCAAATACCGTTTGCGTAATTTATATATAAATACTTTAAAGAATTATTTTTATTTATCAAACATGAAAACATAAGGAATGAATCCATTTACTTTCTTTTTTAAATAAAAAATTGTATAAGCTACTACAATTATAAAACTTTAAAAATATGAGAATATTTTTTCTCCATACCAAGCAAACTCTTATAAAAGTACAAGAAATACCAAGTTATTTGACATGTGTGTTAACATATTATAGCACACGTTGCAATAACCTAGAGGGCATACATCTACTCTAGTCTAGATACTATAAAGATGTTAAAAATTTCTTCTTTATTATTTGGAAGTTTGCAAGATTTTTTTAATCAAATAACACCTTAATATTTGTATCTGAGCAAATCCTGAATAGGAAAAGTTTGCTTAAGTCTCAAGAAATGTGGAGTTAGAGACGAACAATTAGGGAAATAAAAAGAGTGAGGAAGAATACAAGAGTGTGCTTCTAACAACTCCTTACTTTTAGGAGACTCTTTTTTTTTTTTTATCAAAATAGTTTTTCAATTTTTTTTTTTAGAATAATAATTTTTATTTGACAATTCAAAAGATACTATTTTCAAGTAGTTGATAAACATATTATTATTATTATTATTATTATTATTATTATTATTATTATTATTATTATCTCTAGTCAATGTTTTAAAAAAAGTATTTTTAAGTGTAAAATTATGAAAAAAAAGAAGATAATATCAAAGTTCATTTCACAACTACATACATAATTTGAAGTATTCTATGGAACACTTAGATCAAGTTTTCTATTTCGATTTAGTTAAAATATAAAACATAAAATTTTGAAAATATATTAAACTTTTTAAATTAAACAATAGAAATATAGTTAAACTAAATCAATAATACTGGATATCCGGCATGCTAATATACAATCTATATATTAATATAAAGCTGGATATAGAAACGGTGGCATGTCACCTCTCTATGGCCAGCTTTTGGATTTATATTTATTCTCAATTTTTTGCCATTTTTCTGATTTTTAATTACATTTTTGGTTGATTTCTTCTATTAATTAATTAAAGGACTATTAATAAAAACTTCATAACACCCAATTATAAATATGGGATTCCAGAAAATGTCCAAATGAATGCAGCCCACGTTGAGGCACTTCAATACCAATTTAAACCCCTTTACTGTACAAATGTAATTAGGCACTATTAATGTACTTAATATTCGTTTACTTATAATTATACTCCAATTCGTTGGACTTCTCTTACGTTATGTTACTATTTTTTTTATTACTATAAATACTAAAGAAAATTATTTCCAGTGTATAACATTCTTACTTTCATTTCCATAGCTTTCGTTAGTGTTAATTTGCTCTTTTTTCAGAAAAAAAAAAATTGTCCTTTGTTTTGATTTTGGCACAATTATTGATTTTACGTACTATTCTGATGCAATTTTTTGTTATTAGGAAATAACCAAGAATTGACATATGGCTTTACTGGTGAAAAGTATTTGTCCAAATTCAAGCTTGAAAAAATAGTCATTATCAGCAATATATCAAATTTTGTTACACTTATTATTTGGTACAAGTTTGTACATAATTATATATGTAGATTTAAATGTAATAATATTATCTTTTATGGGTTAAATTTTCCTCTCCATAAGTTTGCTCATCTTTGTGCAACAACTCCTAAAGAAGAAGTGAAAAGTTGTTCCTTAGCATCATCCAAGGAAGATTTTTAATGTGCATCAATTTTTTAAAAATAATTAATCACTAATAATTTCTGCTTCTGCCTCTTGATATTCTATCTTTCCCCTAAATAATTATTTATTTTGTTTAGATAGATGTTATTAGAGATGTTATGAACTATATGCAAGAACAGAAACGTCGAAACAAAATATCTATAAAATTAATTGAAAATATCATTTATATTCATTACTTTTACATTTTAAAAGTTTGATTTTCGCTTGAAAGACCATTTTCTTTAATTCATATACTACTTCTTAATATTATATGCAACTTAAAATTTAATTGGATTGTTTTTATTTGTATGATAGTCATTAATAGCTATAAATACAAATTATGAGATTTTTGTTGTTTTAACTTTATCCTTACTTAGTACTCCTAAAAGTTCTTAATCAAAAGTTCAAAAAATAATAATATCTAAATTCATTAAGTATTTCATAATTTAATTAATACGGTAGCTTCCCATTCCACATGTTAACTGGTAATTAGGGTATATTTACATTTTCAATATTCTATTTTTTTTTTTTTTTACATCTTAAAATCATGTTAGATTGTTTATAAAAGATTAAATAAAGCTAGAGCCTATTTGGTATTACTGCTAAAAATTGCTTATTTTTAAAAGCACTTTTTTAAAATGATTTTTTTAAAAGTGCTTTTGAAAAAAAAAATTGTGTTTGACTAATTCATTTGAAAAGTGGTTTTGATAAGCAAATCATGTTTGACTAATCCTTTTTAAAAAGTTCCTTTGAGAGTCAAATTACGAAAAATGGCAAGTATCAACGTACTTTTAATATTAAGATTATTTTATAGGGAGAAACTATTTTAAATATTTATTAGAAAATTTTAATTAAATTTTTTCTTAATTAAATTAAAATATACATATTTTCAATCAATATTATACATAAATAAATTAATTAAATATTAACATGATGACTTAAATAAAAAACCATTTCACAAATTAAACCACTATTTATGACAAATTCACCACAAAAATAAAATAAAGTCCTTCATATTTTTAATCCTACAAAAATGTTGTTGTTACATTTAATTCTTATTTTGTAAAATAAAACGTAAAATAATATATAAAATGTAAAGTAATAATAATTGATAAACATAAATAAAATAAAAATTATTATATAAAAAAAAAAAAATTTTTTTTAATGAAACTTAACCAAACTTATGAGATATGTTAATTAATTAATAAGGGATATATTTGTAAATATGTATATATGAGAGGGATATTTTAGTGTTCAAGAAAATAATTTTCTACTTATGCTTTTTGTTTTTTGTAAGAAGCAAAATTTTTAGTTTTTTCCCAACAGTAGAAAAACTGCTACTGCTTTCATTTAAAACAATTTTAAGAATTTGTCAAACACTGATATTTATTTTAAAAAAAGTGTTTTTCACAAAAAAAACACTTTTGCCTCCCAACAGTCATGTCAAACATGCTCTTAGATTGTCTCTTAGATATATACATTACCAAATTTCTTCATCACTTTTTTCATGATACGTTATTTAACTTAATATTATACATTAATTTGAATAAATAATTTCATATACGGTGTTAATGTCGCACATATATTTATTCAATAAAAGATATATATCTACTATCTAAAAATATAACAAAATCTTGAAGAGGCGTTTCATTATAATTATTGTCTTTTTATAAAATCATAATATTAATTAATACTAATTCATATATTATATTTTTTTAGAATCGCGCGAAGCGCGGAAAAGTACACTAGTATTCATTATAAATGAAAAATACACTTTGTAGCCCAGAGAAGAGAGGTTGCAAAAATAGGTAAAGATAGTATAAAATAAAGACTATAAAGTAAATATGAGTTAATATCTCATATGGTCACTCAACTTTGAATTGTTCTCTTAGAAAGTCACTCAATTTTGAGTTGTTCTCTTAGAAAGTTACTCAACTTTATTTTATAACTCAAAAGTTACTCAACTATTGATGTTTCACTTAGAAAGTCACTCAACTATTGATATTTCACTTAGAAAGTCACTCAATCAATTTAAATATATTTTTTCATAAAATTTTATTGAAATTTAATTTCTATGTTAAACTACTTTTTTAAAGAAATAATAAGATATTTATTTTAATTATTTTGTTAATCCAAATTATTTAATTATAATATTTTTGGAAAACGTACCGTAGCAATTGACCCCAAAAAAAACTTTTTCCGTTTTATCAATTATATAACTGGAATTAAATATGTTAAAAAATGATCCAAAAAAAAGAAGTTGGAATTGATAAGAAGTACAATAAAAAATAAACACGCACCACAGTACCATTTTTTTTAAAAAAAGAAAAATTATACTTCAAAAAAATTTAATAAAATAATTAAAATAAGCATCTTATTATTATTTTTTTTAAAATAGTTAATTTTTTTTGTATTTTACAAAATTTAATGAAAAAATTAATTTAAATTAATTGGGTGACTTTTTAAGTAAAATATCATTAGTTATGTGATTTTTTAAGAAAACTATTAATAGTTGAGTGACTTTTAAGTTATAAAACAAAGTTGAGTGATTTTCGAAGGGAACAACTCAAAGTTGAGTGACTTTCTAAGTGAACTATTGAAAGTTGAGTGACCATATGAGATATTAACTCAAGTAAATATCAAAAGATTTAGAGAAGCAAATTGAATTTCTTTTCTAGTATTCATATATAATGATTCAATTTTCATGCAAGAAACCAAGAGATGTCTTATCAAAACTAGAAGTTGCTAACTATGGTGAAATCTTAATCAAGTTAATTATACGAAAATTACAAGAATTATAATTAAATCATATGATCAGATTATAATCAAATCATATCAATCACTTGAGAATAAGATGATATCCTTATAAACTCCCTCGAGATGATGATCGATCAGAAACATCAATTTTGCACCTAAGATATGCAAATAGAGAGCCAGGGAGAGCTTTTGTAAGTAAATTCATAAGTGATCTTTCTCAAAATGATATAATCAACCTCGAGATGCTTCATCTGGAATGAAAGACTGAATTAGCAGCGAGAAATGTGGCACCCAAAGACGATGAAAATATTGTGCTAGCTTATTTACGACAAAGGCTACATCCAATATCGTCAATGCCAAATATTGTAAACTATTAACTACAATATGAAAGAGCTTAATACCATCAAAATGTGTGTTTTTCTCCAAGCACAATGAATTTCTAGTAAACTTGGAAGTATTGACTACTTTCGCACCAACCATTTTTTTTTTTTCGCACCAACCATTTATGTCTTGTCAACTATGTCATTTTTATTTTTATTTTTGGGTAAAATGGAGATATTATATTAATAGAAACTAATATGCATTATTACAAGGGAATGGAATGGCAGCTAGTCTACTAGAGCTATTTTGAGTTATTAGAGTCCTTTTCAATTGAACAAAAGGAGTTCCTACTTTATCTGCTTCCACCTTAGTAAGTACAAACAAAGGTGGAACTGTCCATTGCATAAAACAGTTTGCTTGTTGCATCTTTGATCCCTCTTTAGCTAATGCGTCTGCTACTTGATTTTTTTCCCGAAAGCTATGTTGGATGAGGGGGTTCCCCAGTTGGTGAAGCAATGCCCTGCAATCATTCAAAATATTGATATAAGATGTGTGATTAGTTGCAATCAAATTAATGACCTCTGTGGAGTTCCATATTGATTTACAATGGTATTAACCCATTTGAGAGAGCAATATCAAGGCCTTTTAGCAGCGCCATGATTTCAACTTTGGTGGCCGTTGTGTCATATATGTTACCCATATATCCAAAAATTCAGTTTCCGACTTCGTCTCTGATTACTCCTCCAATTCCTCCCTTTCCTGGGTTTCCATAAGATGATCCATCAGTATTCAACTTGTATCCATTGGATGGAGGCTTCCATTGTACGTGTACAGTTTTGGTTTTGTTCACTTTCTGATTTTTCCCAGTTAAATGCATGAACTCCATAGCATGGTTAAAAGGAGTATTCATTTGAATGTTGTTTTTATGTTATTATGTTATTAATGGTTTCAAGCGGTTTGCAACTATTTTAGTTATGGTCTTGTAAGTAGTATTGCAAAGGCTAATTGGACGGTAATCCTTTAGGGTACATGCATTTTTATTTTTTGGTATTACACATATATGAGTCATATTAATTTCCCTAGGAATGCATTCGTTTTTTAAAAGCATTCTTGCATAGGGAGATGACAGTCATCTCCAATTATATTTCAATATTTTTGGTAGAAGAATGGGTGTAATCCCTCAGGCCCTGGTGCCTTAAAAGGATGAAAAGACTTTATAGCACTAACGATTTCCCCTTCAGTGGGAATTTCTCCTAGTTGGGAAATATCCTCAGTTTCTAGTGTATTCAGACCTACTTCAAGTGAAGTTTTAAGGGACCTTGTATTAGTAGTCCTAAATAGATTGGAAAAATGGGAGAAAATAAGCTCTTTGATGTTATTGTGATCGTAGAGCCATTCTCCAGATTCGTTTTGTAAGGCAATAATTCTATTTCTTCGCCTTCTATTAAGTGTGGTAGTGTGAATTTTTTTTGTGTTGGAGTCTCCCTCGTTTAGCCAGTTTACTCTGGATTTAAGCTTCCAAAAATCTTCTTCTAGTTAAGATATTATTATATTCATTAATGAGCTCATTTTCAAGTTTTGAGAGGAAGGAGCTTGTTTTGTAGTTTGGAGAAGTTTGAATGCCATGTATGCGCCTGCTAACTCTCCTCTTTTTATAAAAAAATGTTTCCAAAAACATTGAGATTCCACCTTGTAACATTTTTAATAAATTCAGGTATTGCATTAGTGATGCTTAGTTTGTTTACCCAACTGTCACTGATGATGTTGACTAAGTTAGGGTGGGAGACCCACATTGATTCAAATATGAATAATTTGTGATGGTTATTTCGATAGTCTTGGAATAGGGAGATTAATAAAGGATAGTGGTCAGAATGGGTACGGGGCATATGATGTACTTGAGCATTGGGAAATTTAAGGAGCCACTCATTATTTGCAAAGAAGCGGTCAAGACGTTCAGAAATAAGTTTTGACCTATTTTTAAAACGTTTATTTAACCATGTGTATCGGTTTCCCTTATAACCCATATCGATCAACTCACAATAGTTAACTACATCCCAGAAATCATTCATACGGGGTGTACTAATAGGTTTCCCCCCTGATTTGTCAAAGTTATTCATAAGTTCATTAAAGTCCCCTCCAATAAGCCATTTACATGTATAGTTATCTTTAATAGTTTTGAGATTTTGCCAGAGAATTTTGCGAATGTTCCGGTGATTGCTAGCATAAATACAACTGAATAACCATGATTCATTTGTAGAACGAATTTTAACCATGGTGTGGATTTCCTAGCTAGTAGTTGCAATGTTATCTAGCTCCAGCAAATTGTCGTCCCAAAGGACAACTAAACCACCTGATTTCCCCACTGTTGGGACTTGAATCATTCTTGTAAAAGGGAAATCATCAACAAGAGACTGATGATCTTGCATTTTGGTTTCTACGAGAGCAACTAATGGAGGTTTATGCCAGTCGTTCTAAAATTCCTCCTAAAATCATCATTATTACTACCCCTACAATTCCATATTATTTGATTCATTTAAATGTTTAGGTTTGGTGGGGCTATCCATGGTAAGTTTATCTCCAAAAGTGTTGAGCTCTCCATCTCCCTTGAGGTTGGGTTCGTCATTAGTACATGGTTTCTTGTCATTGAGTTCCACGGATGTCTTATAATCTTTGAGGTTTTTAACAGATTCAATGGACAAATAAGAATGACTCTTTTTTCAAATTTCCCCTTGAATATTTTCACCTTTATTCTTTTTAAGATTGCTTTACTATTATTATTTCTATCATTAATTCTAACACTTCTTCTATTTATTGAGTGTGCATCATCTTTGATAATAATGGGTTTATCTCCTGGGTTTGGGTCTGTGTCTATGGGTTCCATTGTTCGATCATGCTCTCCAGTACCCGAGGGGGGAAAACAAGGGTGGAAGGGGTCCCCATTCATTATCTGGTTTAGCTAGTTAGGTCTTGGCATCTCCCATATTGAGAGACGATGGAATGAGATGTGTGGATGAGGAAAATTCGGAGGGGTTTAGAGTAAGCTCAGATTGTTTTGAGTTTGAGGATTCATCAGGATTCTTTAAATAACTTACATTGTCAATTAAGTCTAAGTCAATTGGGGTAGACTCGATGGGAATACAATGTAAGTCGATCGATATAGACTTGATGGGAATACATGAGGTATCCAAGGATTGTCTCCATTCTTTGTAGTATTTGTATTAGGAATAATTTCTTTTTGGAGTTTTGAGTCATTTATTATCTTATTTGATTTAAAAAGATCATCTTCGAGGCATTGTATATTTTGTTCTGGGATGTGTTTATCATTTAAGGTCTTTTCCGATTTGAAGGAGTTCTCTATATTGTTTAAAATTATATAATCCAATGTAGATGTGTCACTTTGGGGCAAGGTATTGTTATTTATGCTTATAGTTGTAGAATGGTTGTCAGGTTGGTTGGATGTAGGAATGGCCAGCAATGCCTTATTATATGTGGGTAGAATAGTCTTTTCCAAGCTATTGTTTGAAATACTTATAGGAGAAGATTCATAATTAGCCTTAGGGGGCAAGTCTGTAGGGGGGAATATAGGGGTTAATATCTTAGAAGCTACTGTTATTGCCGCATTTGAATTTTCCATTTGTGGTTTTTCATTTATTTTTTGGTTATTTATTACGTCATTGATGACGTCATTAATCTGAGATCTGAATTTCTAAGGAGTACGTTCTAGTTGACGATCCTTTGAGATTGGTTTTGATGTTTTGTATTGGATTGTTCACCCTAATGGTGTGAGCCTAGATTTTTGTTAGAACTCTTTTTGTATTTAAAAGGTTGCGAGTCCAGGAGCTTACCTGTGGTGGCATGGAACATATTGACGCTAATACCTGTTTCGATCTCTTGATTTTCCGGTGTTTGACGCTTGCTCTGTTGTTCTTTGTCTTCATCGGCTTCTTCGGCTACCTGCGCTGAGACACTCTTTCCAATGATAGTTGTGTTGACTTTGCTTGTGTTAGTAGTTGGTGTTACCTTAGTTGGGATGGAGCAATTTAGAAGGGTGTGTCCAAGAACACCACATTTAACACATAAGACATCAGCACCTTCATAGACAATAGATTGTCTATGGTGTCCAATAAAGACATGTTTTTTAACTGGTGTTCCAATGGGTACCTCTACACAAATTCTTGCGTATCGCCCCATAAGAGTTGCTGAAGTACACACGTCCGTTTTGACTAATTTACCCAACTTTTTTCCCACTTTAGGTAGTATAGATTGGTCATAGAACTCTGTAGGCAATTCTGGCTATCTAACCCATATTGCTGAGAAAATTTCCTTTGATTTCGAAGCCACAAAATTTGGGTGCCATCTTTTCACAAATAACAACAATCTCTATTCATTACAATAGCCATTTATTTCCCTTGAAACTCTTGTGACTATGGCAGCTATGAAATCCAACACCCCCCTCAAGTTGGAGGGGAAGATAACACTCCCAACTTGTGAAGAAGGCTATGGTGAAGAGGCCCAGCAAGAGATTTTGTGAACAGATCGGCAAGCTGAGAAGATGAACGAACATGAGAAAGAAAAATGAGTCCGGTGAGGTACTATTGACGAATGAAGTGACAGTCAATTTCGACATGCTTCGTTCGTTCATGAAACACCGGGTTTTCAGCGATGTGGATTGCATCTGAACTATCTGACTAAAGAGGAACTGGTAAAGAGATCGGAACAGTAAGATCGTCGAACAAATGAACCAACCAGGTGAGTTCTGCCACTACCCTTCTCATTGATCTATACTCAGCTTCAGCTGAGCTGAGTGAAATCGAAGCTTGCTTTTTTGATTTCCGTGAAATCGGAGAAGAACCAAGGGAGATATAAAACCCACTGACTGATTTTTGTGAATCCGGACAGGTACCCTAGTCAGAATCACAGAAAGCCAGCAGCTTATATAATGAATCACTGTTCATAAAGAGACCAAGACCAGGGTCCTTCAACAAATAACAAAGAACTCGTAGGGCTGCAGAAAAATGAGAAACCCTTAGATCTTGCATATACTGACTAAGATGCTGCACGGTGAAAGAAAGATCTGCTCTTGTGTGAGTAAGGTAATTCAATTTTCCTAATAAATGCCTGTAGGAAGTTGGATCCTTCATGGGGATACCACCATTTGCATTTAATTTGACAATAGGATCCAATGGCGCGGAAACAGGTGAAAGATGCAAACAATCAAATTCTGCTAATAGGTCTAAGGTGAACTTGCATTGAGACAGAACCAAACCATTAGGTTCGCGAATAACTTCTAGTCCTAAAAAGAAATGCAAGTTCCCAAGATCCTTAATCTTAAACTCAGCATCCAAAAACAATTTTAAGTCTTGTAAAGCTGCAGCATCATCACCTGTTAATAGAATATCATCTACATAAACTGCAACAACAGAGATAAAGTTGTCTGTTTTCTTAAAAAATAAAGAATAGTCATTTAGAGAATGACTATATCCTTTGAAACTGAGAGTTGCAGTGAGTTTGGAATACCACTGGCGAGATACCTGCTTAAGACCATAAATAGACTTCTTTAACAAACAAACATGATTAGGTGAAGGAGGTGTAATCCCAGTAGGCAATTTCATATATACCTCTTGTCATGCCCCGAAATAAGGGCGTAACTGACACTCGATACCCTAAAACATCGAGTTACCCATTGAAACATACTAACTAAACCAAACTTGTGAGGCAAAAAAATATTGGGCAGCACAACCTCTAAGAAGTGAAGCCTGGACCCAGAGGTTATGACCTGAAATAGAATAACCATACAAATAATAGTAGACAAACCATAAAAAATAGATAAAGATGTACTATCTAACCGACGAGGCCACAACCAAAAACATACCTACTTACACACACCTATATATGCATGCCAAGACTATTGGCTGGAGGTTGAAACATACAAAAAAGAAAACCCAGAATATTGTGTCCACAATAGCCTCTATGAGTGACATAATCACTGTCGGGACAAGGCCCCGACTACACCCAAACTGTACAACAAAAGTAAACATCCTCTGATACCCCCAAGATAAGATGGAGCTTACCAACTCACAGCTGAACCTGAATCCTAGTGGGTGGGTCGATTAGAGTCCCTGCCTGTACCTGCTCCCACAAAACAAAAAGCAGCGTCCCCAAGCAAAGGGACGTCAGTACGAATAAAAATGTACTAGTATGTAAAGTGAAAAGTAAAATCGTAAATATTTACTGTAAAAGGGTAATATAGATACCACCTGAACTGAAACCCAAATAATCTCCATGGCTGACCTTTAGCCCCCTACTACTCAAATATGCATGGTATGCTCGTATAATCGTATGTCGTGAATACATATATATATATATATATGCAAATGCATCACATACCCAACCAAATGCTAGCAATGGTGGTGCTTTCCGGTAGCGAACTGGCATCATATTCGCCAACTTGTGGCCATCTGTGTCTCATACGTATAAATATAGGCAATAGGCCCCATACCTCCCGATTATAGCTCAGGAGTAGAATGCATAGCATGTCATTTCATGGATTTATAACACCTATGAGTTACTGTTGTCATGTTGCCAATCTTGGCCCATTTGTAGTCTTGTTCTCATAACCCCATAATCACTTTCGTATAACATATAACAATCTCATGGAACTTGATATGTTCTTCCAAATAAGCTTGAAAAGTTAACTCGAATTTATAAGGATAACCTAACCTTGTTGATATTCATAACAATTTTAAGGTGACTTACTTAGTTCCTAACTTGGTTCCTAGATAATTTATAAAAGAAATATTTCAAAAACCAAGTGTTCTAATAGTTTACATTTAAATTATATTTGAGAGTTTTGAAGATCGTGAGCTACT
>JAJOOE010006738.1:0-27913 GCA_036250405.1 Solanum raphanifolium
AAAATTTATATATATATATATATATATATATATATATATATATATATATATATAATGGTAAAAGCTCAATTAACTAGGACCGTCAGATTTAATCGTAGGGTCAAGATTTAAGCTAAAGAAACACAATCCATGTGCTCGCCTACATGGCACACACGAATTGGCCGATTTAAGGAAACGTGGATTGCCAAATTTGCTCAAAATTAAATTCATTTAAATTATAACCTCTCCTTTATTAAATAGTCATAATTTATAAAATTAAAAATAATTATTTTGCAAGATTAGCTTGTTTGATAAAATTAGTCACTCTTAAAATTAAATTAATATGAATTAGTAAATCATTAATTAACTAAGCTTTCCAATTTTAATAAATGCACGAAAAATATCTATTGCGACAAAAGGAATTATATTTGAACAAAAATAGATTCGATTCTTAAGAACGACACTTATTTAAAAAATGAGAAAGTAAGTAGTAATATAATATATTTAATTTTTATAAGAAATAACATTTAAGAAATAAATTTATCAAGTCAAATAAATAATTAAAATTTTTTGTATTCTTATAAAAAATTTCATAACATATATATTTTATTATTATTATTTATTATTACTATAGTTAAATGTGGAGAGCCAAAATTGGGTATCAACAATGGACACAATGCAAGAGGCCACTATAAGTATGTCAATATTGTTGTGCCAGAAACAAGACAACCTTTTGAAACTCAAGACTTGGTGTCTGAATATGTCTCGTGGGGATACTCTAACCAAATTAACTATGACACGTGGGATAATTCTCAATTGGTCAATTTAGCAAATCAATCTCTAATAACTCAGGTTGTGATCTACACTTTTAATATTGTCTTTCATTAACTGTATATCTATGGCAGATTTTAAAGTTGTAATTTTTTTATTAGGAATCAAGACAAAAATCAACTGGTGTTGAATGCATTCAAGATGGAGTTGTTGTTCAAGTCACAGATGTTGTAAATGTGAGTCATAAAGGTATTGATTGTGTGCGAGGAGCTTGGTGTGCTCAAGATGAAATTGTTGATTGTGTGCGAGAAACATGGTGTACTCAAGATGAAAGTGTTGACTGTGTGCGATGAACTCGGTGTGCTCAAGATGAAACTGCTGATTGTGTGCGAGGAGATCAGTGTGCTCAAGATGAAAGTGTTGATTGTGTGCGAGGAGCTCGGCGTGCTCAAGATGAAAGTGCTAATTATGTGCGAGGAGATCAATGTGCTCAAGATGAAAGTGCGCATGCAGGCTTATAAAAAAAAAGGCAGAATTTACAAGAAATTTTTTATGAAGGATTATGTTTGTAAAGCTTCAATGAAAAGGTCCAGGAAGTGTTAATATGACACTGGATATAAAATGTCTTATTTTGTTAAAACTTGTGGTCATGTGACCTTAACTCATTAGTTAGAAAGTGCTAATATGACACAGTATATAAAGTGTCTTTTTTTGTCAAAACTTGTGATCATATGACCTTAACTGATTCGTAAGGAAATGTTATTATGACATTGTATATGAAATGTTTTATTTTGTTAAAACTTGTCGTCATATAATTAGTGTAGCCCTTGTGGTCGGGCCCTTCTCCAAACTCTATGTGTAGCAGAAACTTTAGTTTATGGGGCGACCCTTTTTTTGGTCCTCATGTGACCTTAACTCATTAGTTATATGTGTTATTTTATAAGTAGTATTTTTTGTTTAAAGGTGTTGCTTATTTAGTGACATTTGACAGTTGAATGGTGATTTATAGACAATATATTGTAAAAGTGATGAATGAAGTTGCAAATACAAGAGTCCATACTAAGCACACTAAAAGGAATTCACTTCTTGGAATTCAAGCCTTCTGTGATTGCACCAGCAGTAGCAATCTCATTTGCACACTAAAAGGTGATTCGCTTACAGATAAATCAACTTTTGGAGTACTCATCTGCTCAGTTTTTCTATGGATCAATTTATAAACAAATGCATCAACAATTTTTATATTTTCTCTTAACTTGGCTTCTGTTTCGATATTGAGGAATCTTTTAATCTTCCATAAGATATCAACATATCTCCAAAGTGTCATTGCATTTGCATCGTCAAATGCAGCAATGAAGTTTTTGCCTTGTTCATTTGAACCGCTCATGCTGTCTAGCTCAACTCCAAAGGCAACCCTGAATACGGAATCTAGAGTTGCTTTCATGAGAAAATCCTACATAAAAAAAAACAGTCTGTTAATAAAAACAATCGTTCTGTGAAGTCAATTCATGGACAAATACTTACTTGAATGTCCACTATCTTGTTGGATTTGACAACTTCAGACAATATATGGGCAAACTTGGCTGCATTTTTTCTAAAAACCACACTGCTAAAATCCCTCAAGATCCTTGACTCGACAACTTCCTCTGCTCCCTCCACTTATCACCGTCAACTGTGAAAATTCCATCCCCTAACAGGTTCATCCCTGCAGAAACTCAAATATCTTAATAGAGATTTTGAAATTGAGAAATTAAAAAAAGGCAGAAGAAGAACGCTAGGAGAAAGAAGGAGACAAAGAGAATGATTTGGGGAACTAATGATAAAATAAAAGGTTCGATATCATATTTTTAGCGGGTCGAGTTAAATGGGTCGGGTAATTAAATGGTTTAAATGGATATGTATTTAGTTTTTAATTTTTTGACTAAAAATAAAAATTCCATGTTAGCAAATTTTAGTGAAAAAAATAATAAAATAGGCTGAGTGACTTTCTATGCAAAGAAGTCATAGTTGAGTGACTTTTGAGTTGAAAATGAAAGTTGAGTGACTTTTTGTGAAAAGAGTTGATAGTTGAGTGACCACCAAAGTTATTAACTCCATTTTTGACATATTAAGTAATAATAGGGGCATTTTTAAATCAAATTATTAACGGTAAAGCCAACTTTGGATTATTTTTAATGTATATAAAATCTTAGCTATATTTGATACAAATAAAACTAATTTATTGCATATTTATGAAATGGAAAAATCACACCATATACACATTTAAGATACAATATTATGAGTTTTAAACCTATTCTTACTTATAACAATTTAATTACAGGTTATAACATATCAATTAAATTTAACTTTATTTAAAAATCAATTAAATATTACCTTTTTAAATGATTAATCTTTTAAAAAAATTATATTATTAATAATTTAATTATATTGATTGCAGTTCCTTTTTTAAAATCTGTAATTATCAATTACACAAATTTAGGGATTTATATGATTACACTTCCATCTTTACCGTTACACACTAAACCACCCACTCACCTCAATCCCACCCACCCCATGCCTATCCTATTCAACACGCCACCACCCCACTACCCCACCTTCAGAAATAAAAAATTAATCTCTCTCCATTCCGTTTCTCATCCTGCTCAAGCATACTCCATGTTGAAGAAACATGTTCTAAAGCCTTGAAAGAGTCCTCGATTAGTTGAAGCAACTTCTACGGATGAAGTACATGCTCCAACATTCAACATATTGACTCAAACTCTGCCACAAAAAAATAATGAAATTCCGGCCAATGGTGGTTCTTCTCAATCGAAGAATCAGAATACCAAAAAGGAGAAAAATAGTCAAGCAAAGAAAAAGGTAAGTCCTGTAAATCAAAAGGGAAAAAAGAGGAAGGTGAAAATTGTAGAAATTCATTCTGATTCGGATTCAAATTTCGTAAGTGAGATAAAAAACAAAAAAAGCAACAAATGTCGAAATTGGTGAGTCTTCAAAACCATCAAGAAGAAGAACAACAAAGAAGGATGACCCAAAAACCCCAATATCCAAAAGGGAAAAAAGTGGTTAGGGTAAGTATTATATTTAATTTATTTTCAAATTAGTGTTTTTTTTTAAAAAAAATATTATGTTATGCGTTTATTATTGATACGAAACTTATATTGGTGTGAAACTTGTACGAAATTGAAATAATATTTGTATGAATCTGACTTTAATATATGATTTATTAAACTGTATGAAATGTGATTTAATATTGATATGCAACTGGTATGCAATGTGTTTTGACATTACTAAGAAATTGGTATGAATTTGGTATGAAATTGGTTTGAAATACATTTATTAGACTAATAGTTTCAAGTTATTACAGTAGAATAAAACTTTCAAGTTGTAACAATAAAAAATTTCAAGATGTAACATTTTATTAAAACAAAAAAGATTTTTTAAGTAATTGTAAAAATCTGTTTTGAAAAATAAAAATAAAAAAGGAAAATAAATCGATTTTGAATTTTTTTTTGGATAAAGGTGTATTAATTAATTTTGAATTAATTGATGATAATTGTTAATTAGCATAAATTTAGGAGATTCAAACTAATTAGGAATATTTATTTTCCTTAATTCACTTTAATCTGTTAAAATTAATTTAAAAAATATGATTTTATTCATTTTCTTCAAAGTTTCTCTCTCTTCTTCTTTTTTTCCAGAATTCTTGTCACTGACGAGTAAATCCAGTTTTTTTTGTTTGAAAAATCTTCGTTTTTTTGTGATGGACGACTTCTTCTCTATATTAATTAAACATGGTGGTAGACGGGATCCTTCAGGTTAATATTCTTTATGACTTATTGTTTGTATTTGTATATTACTGAAACGTTAAAAAAACAATGAAAATTTAAATCACATTTTGTGATTTTGTTTATGTATACTAGATTTAAATTGTTATGTGTTTTGTATAAACAATATTTTGTTCATAATACGTAATAAATTTTGTGAAATTTTTGTTAATGACATTCTCTGATTTTGTTGGTATGTTTCTATTTTTTTTTTTGGTTATTTTGTATACTTTTTATACCATGATTTCGTGCGATATTGGCTTAATATATGAATGATTTGAGTATAAGTGTATGAAAATTAATATTATTATCGTTGTGAAGTTATGAAATTTGTGAAAAAAAAAGTATGTAATTTGTTGTAACATTGTTATGAAACTAGTATTTCTTTAGTCAATTTGATAATAATAATGAGATGAATTCGGTATGCAGATTAAAATTTTAATATGGATTACTGCTTTTTTTTCTCCTAAAATAGAAATAAAATGTATAGGTTGGAATGAATTTGGTAGTGTAATTGGAATGATATTGATATGAAAATATATTCATTATTGTGTAAGAAAATAGTGGATATTATTTTTTACACAATAGTGAATACATTTTTATACAATATCATTCGAATTACACTACCAAATTCATTCCAACCTATACATTTTATTTCTACTTTCAGAAGGGAAAAAAACAGTAATCCATATTATAATTTTAATCTGCATACCAAATCCATTTCATTATTATTATTATTATCAAATTGACTCTAGAAATACCAGTTTCATAACAATGTTACAACAAATTTCATAACTTCACAACGATAATACTATTAATATTTCATACACTTATACTCAAATCATTCATATATTAAGCCAATATCGCACGAAATCATGGTATAAACAATATACAAATTAACCAAAAAGAAAAAACGTACCAACAAAATCAGAGAATGTCATTAACAACATTTTCACAAAAATTATTACATATTATGAACAAAATATTGTTTAAACAAAAAACATAACAACTTAAATCTAGTATACATAAACAAAATCATAAAATGTGATTTACAATTTCATTGCTTTTTTTTGTTTTAGGTTTCAGTAATATACAAATACAAACAATAAATCATAAAGAATACTAACCTGAAGGATCCATCTACCACCATGTTTAATTAATATAGATAAGAAGTCGTCCATCACAACAAAACGAAGATTTTTCAAACAAAAAAAATTGAATTTATTCGTCAGTGAATTAAGAGAGAGAAACTTTGAAGAAAATGAATAAAATCAGATTTTTTAATTAATTTTAACATATTAGAGTGAATTAAGGAAAATAAATATTCGTAATTAGTTTGAATCTCCTAAATTTATGCTAATTAACAATTAATTCAAAATTAATTAATACACCTTTATCCGGGTTTTTTTTCAAAATTGATTTATTTTCCTTTTTTATCTCTTTATTTTTTTCAAAACAGATTTTTACAATTACTTAAAAAAAAATTAATAAAATGTTACAACCTGAAACTTTTTATTGTTACAACTTGAAAGTTTTATTCTACTGCTATAACTTGAAAATATAAATCTAATAAATGTCATTTATAAAATTTTCAAATTTACCCTTTTAATACTCCATGTTTTAAAATAATTTTTTATTTGGCCCACGTCCTGGCCCAACCAACTTTTTTCAACCTTATGGGCTAGTTTGGTTACTCGGGCCGACTTAAAATTTTTATTTTTAAACGGGCTTCAAAAACCACAATACAATCCTATCAAATCATGAATTGGGATGACTAGTTCAACATGCATAGCTCATATTGACGGTTCTAACTATGATTTAGATGTCTTAATCTGAATACTAAAATGATATATTAAAATTTGAATATTAAATAATTAAAACTATTTATTTGAACATATTAATATATAAGATTTTGTGTTTATTTAAATAATAATAAATACTAAATGAATCTACTACTACACCAAAAAGTATTTAAAAAAATAAATTATATAGTATTGTTGATGGTGATGAATAATGGTGATAATTGTTAGAAGTAATTAGATTGATGGTGGCTGACAGTAATGGTTGATGGTGATAGTTGGTGTTGACAACTAATAGTTATGGTGGATGATGTCAATGTTGATAGCAATAACGAATGATGCTGGTGGTTGGCAATATATAATAGTGTCTAGCGGTGATGATTGTTGGTAGTGACTGGTTGTCGTATGGTAATGGTGATTTATTGTGCTCATTGTAAATGGTGACTAGTAATAATGATGTCTTATTATAATGATTGGTAGTAATAGTGGTTGTGGGAGGTGGGTGGCAGCAACTGTAGTTGATAATAGTGGGTTGATAGCAATAGCATTAACCGAATGAAATCATATTAATGACTTGTTATCTTTGCAGAAATTTTTTAATAAGACTTTGTTACAATATCATAATACATAATTATTCAAATCTATTTAGATTAATTAGGTGGTTAAAACATATTTAAACAAACACATTTTATAAATAAGATCATAATAATTAAAACTTAATAATTGACATCTAAATAATTAAAATTAAGATATAATAAAACTAATAAGCACCAAAATGAGGAGGTCTAAAAGATGGATTAGAAAATAAAATTAAGATTGGAAGAAGATTTTGCATATTCTCTTTCTCTATCTCAAAACAAAAAGAAAAAGTCACCAAAAGATTAATTGCATCTTTTCCTAATTATTACAAAATTAGACAAATGGGAACATAATCAAATCCAATCACAAACTTTTGTATGAGTGGAATATTATCCACCTTACTATCATCATAGTTGATTAATTAATTGAGTAACAAATATGGTACTTACTCTGTTTCATAAGATTAGGCTAGTCAAATGGTTATCATTTAGTTAATTTTTTTATGACATCATTTTAAAATTATTTAAAACTAGTGAATTTGTCTGCGCTTCGCGCGATTATAAAGAGTGATAAAATTTTGATAATTTTACTAAATTTAATATTGATGTAAGAGAAAAATGTTTGGCTAGTAATTAGTAGACTTCCAATAAAGTTATTAAGGTTTTTACTATTTTGAATAAAAAAATTGCAATAAGAAATTCACATAACATACAAAATAAAGAGAAATTATACCAATAAAAATGCAACATCATTCTTAATTCCTTACTCATTAAAAAATAGAAGGAAAAATATGAAACCAGGACACATATCTTCTGAGTTCTTATGGACGTCAATCCCACAAGCCAATCATCATTCTTCATCTTATTCTTCAAATCAAATTAAAATATGAATATAATGAGTACCGAAAATATAACAACCTAAAAGGCTAATGTGATCTTTTATAAAATCTTACAATGATTTTATTTATAGGACTACAATATGAAACACCAAATAATATGATGAATATGACTATTAATTATTTTATAGGTCATGATAATTTAAAGTTGTGTGGGAGTAATTAATGAAAATAAAGAAAAATTATGTTTTACATTTAACATATTCTAAAAATGTCTTTTTAATTTATTTGCATTTGTAACGACCTATTCCCGTCATTATAGAAAAGCCAACGGGGGAAAATTTGGGGACGAAAAACTTTTTCGTAGTATTTGGATTTTCCCAACCTTGTCCAAATTTAGACGAAATCGGAGTCATTGAGGTGTAGGAAAATCTGGTAACAATCAGGTGAATCATTTATGATTTTGATTACATGAGTAGTTAGATAAATCGTTAAGAAATCTGTACGATTTTACGGAATTGAATTCAGGCGAGTAGAACTCCCGGAATCGATCTTAGCGTAAAAGATATTTACTGAGCGTCGTGGGTTAAAGGTGTGTTGTGAAATGGAAATTTTGGAATTCTTGAAATAGCTCTCTGTTTCGTTTGGACTGCTTTGGCGGGGACTTTTGCCGCTTTGGCGTCGTCGCTATGGCGGGGTGGTGGCCGTTGTGGCGGGTCCAACGCGAATTAAAATCGTTAATAAAACCCTAAACGACCTCAATATACACTTTTTGACTTTTTGAGCTAAGGAACGACTCCCAGGCGACTCCTACTCATTTTTCACCATTCTTGAGGCTAAAGGTAAGCTTTTCACTCCCCGAATCCATTTTTCTATCGGTAGAACGTAATAGAATGGGTGAATATTGATGGGGAAAGGTTTTGTTATAGATTCTATAGTGGAAACAACCCTAATTTGGATAATTAGGATCATGGGTTTGAACTAGGGTTCATAGAATTGTTAGTAATCCGGGTAATTAATTATTATTTATTAATTCCCGTACTATATAGATTGTTTGTAGACCAAGAACAAGCGGAACAAATTCGGATAGGGAAGGATCAAGTGTCTTAGGGTTTTAAGCTTGTTTCGAGATAGGTGATGGTTGTGATTCTATGATTGTGTGATGTATATTTGTTCTTGCTTCATTATGATACTTGTATATGTATGAATGTTGCAATGTTGATCACACTTGTTGTAAATGAGATAGATAATTGATGAAAGCCATGAAATGATGACTTAAATGTATGATCTTGATGATATACTTGTGATTGTTATTGTGGTGTGTGAATGAGACCGGTTGTCATGTTCCGGCATAACTAACTTTGATCAGTTGCCATGTTCCGGCATAAAAATTGGATCGATTGCCACGTTTCGACATAAATATGGGATCGGTTGCCACGTTTCGTCATTCTAACTGTTTGGGTTTGGGTTCCATGAGAGAACCAATGATTTGATATAAAATGTGAAGTTGCTCGTTGTTCGTAAAAGTTGATAATATTGTATATGTTGATATATGTGCATGTGATTATAATATTGTCTTGACTTATTTATGTTGCACTAGTGGGATAGCCGCGTGATCCTACCAGTACACTGTGGTTATGTACTAATAGTGCACTTACTCTTATTTTTGTTGAGTACATGGCATCTTCAAGCGGCTACTGACAGACCTCACTTAGGAGATCAGTGATCGTCACTTCGAATTCAAGGGCTTTCGGGCTGCCATGGAATTCTCTTTCGTTTATGTCCACCATTTCCAGACTTAGACATTTGTTTTAGTTAGTTCATTAGTATGTGGTTGTATCCCTTCTTGTTTAGACTTGGATCATTGTTAGATGTTTTGGTACATTGATTTTCAGGTTCTAGGTTATTCTTCCGCATTGTTAGTTATTATTGTTAGACTTTTGTTAGAGTTTATGGGAACTCCATTTTTATTGCCTTAGTTTTTAGATTATTTGCTTGGTTTGAGTTATAGTAGTGGTTCTCCTACCGGAGTGTTAGTGTGGGTGCCAATCACGACGGTCTGGGTCGTGACAAAGTTGGTATCAGAGCTTAGGTTCATTGATCTCGATGTATCAAAACGATTCTAGTAAAGTCTTGCGGAACGAAATGGGGACGCCTTTACTTTTCTTTGAGAGGCTATAGGACTTTAGGAAATCTCTCTATTTTCTCTTGTCTCCTTTCGTGATATGACTTGATTCAAATTGGTATCTGGTGATTCAAATTGGTATCTAACATACTTCACTCTTTTGTCCGCAGATGGTTAACACTAGATTCAACGGCGTCAGGCCCGTAGCTCCCGTCAATGCTCCGATTGAGTAATCTACAACGAGAGGTCGCAGTCGGGGCAGGGGTAGAGAAAGAGTTAGGGGTAGAGGCCGTGGAAGAGTAGCGCCTGTTGAAAATAAGGTACCTGTTGAGAATGTTCATGTGAATGAGAACCCTCATGTACATCATGAAGAAATAGAAGAGGATGTTGATGTTGACAATGTTCAGGAGGTTGGGCAAGAAGAAGAGGTGCAAACTGAGGCTATAGATGTTCCTCCTTTGGATCCAGTGATAGCTCAATAGATTATGTCGTCCTTGAAAGGATTGGTTGGTCCTGGAGTGCTTCCATATATTCAAGCAACTCAAGCTCCTACTAATCGTCATGTTGCTAGCACTGTGCCCAAGGTGGGTGGGATTGGAGGTAATGAGCATAAAATGTTGACTAAGTTTCTGAAGCTAAAGCCTCCGGTGTTTCTCGGTTCTGAGAATGAGGATGCTTATGAGTTCATTCTGGATTGCTATGAGAGACTTTATAAGTTGGGTATTATTTATCAACATGGGGTTGAGTTTGTGTCCTTTCAACTTCAAGGTGAGGCCAAGCAGTGGTGGAGAGCTTATATGGAGTGCAGATCTTCTACTTTACCTCTACTTACTTGGACCCAATTTCATGCTCTGTTCCTAGAAAAGTATGTGCCTAGAACTTTGAGGGATCGCAAGAAGGATGAGTTTATGGCTTTAGAGCAAGGTGGTATGTTTGTGGCTGCTTATGAGGCCAAGCTCCATCTTTATCTAGATATGCTACGCAGTTGGCTTATACTGAGGAGGAGAGGATCCGGTTGTTTATTAGGGGATTGAATTCTGAGTTACAAGGATTATCTGTTCAAATGACTTCTGCAGGGATAAGCTTCAATGATGTAACATACTATGTTAAGAAAGTGGAGGGGGTGAGGCGAGACGATCAAGCTAAGGCATGGGCAAAAAGGGCAAAGAACTCGGGTAACTTTCAAGGTTCTTATTCCAAGGGGTCCGGAAGACCAACGCTTGCAGCCAAGCCAATTCAGTTCGTTATGCCTGCCTCTACAAGTAGTTACTTAGAAACTCCGTCTCATAATTTTCAGGATAGCCAGAGAGTCGTGCCTTCAACGGGCAGCATACCATCTTTTGATCGTACTTGTTAACACTGTGGAGAACCTAGGCATATAAAGAGAGATTGTCCCCACCCATGTGTGTTAGATTCCGCGCAGCAACAGTCTAGAGCAGTGGCATACATGGGGAATGATAATAATGGTTGAAGGCGTCCACAAGGTGGGCGATGAGGTAATCAGCGAGGTCGTGGAGGTAGAGGAAATGGTAATGGTAAAAGAGGTAGGGGTAATGTGCAACCAGACAGGGAGGCGGTTCGTCAAGATGATAGAGCTCAGTGTTATGCCTTTTCGGGTAAGAATGAGGCAGAGGCGTCTGATGCGGTGATCACATGTACTATTCTTGTTTGTGATCAGATGGCTAATGTGTTGTTTGATCCTGGTTCTACTTATTCATATGTATCCGTGAGATTTGCCTCAAATTTTGATATGATTTGTGATATTCTTGATGCCCCTATTCGTGTTTTTAGCCCAGTTGGAGAGTCAGTCATAGTTACCCACATTCACCTGCTTGTCCTATTTTGTTTATGGAATTTCAGACTTGGGTTGGTCTAGTGATTTTGGATATGATTGACTTTGACATAATCTTAGGCATGACTTGGTTGTCCCCCTATTATGTTGTGCTTAATTGTAATACTAAATCTGTAACTCTAGAAATTCTTGGAAGGAAAAATTTAGAGTAGGAAGGGCTGTACAAGCCTAATCAAGCTAAGATTATATCCTTCATTCGGGGCTAGTAAACTGGTAGAGCATGATTGATTGACTTATTTGGCTCATATTAAGGATGTTGAGATTGAGGTTCCATCCATTGAGTCTATTCCTGTGGTGTCTGAATTTAATGAAGTGTTTCCTAATGATTTGCCTGGTATGCCTCCGGATAGAGATACAGATTTTTGCATTGATTTAGAGTCTGGTACACGTCTCATTTCTATCCCTCCATATCGCATGGCTCCGATAGAATTAAGAGAACTTAAGGCTCAAATCCAAGAACTTCTGGATAAAGGATTTATTCGTCCTAGTGCTTCCCCACGAGGTGCTCCAGTTTGATTTGTTAAGAAAAAAGGTGGTAGTATGAGAGTGTGTATAGATTACCGATAATTGAATAGGGTCACTATTCAAAATAAGTATCCCTTGCCTCGAATAGATGATCTTTTTGACCAATTGCAAGGTGTATCAGTTTTCTCTAAGATTGATCTAAGATTCGGTTACCATCAATTGAAAATTAGGCCTGAGGATGTGCCCAAGACGACGTTTAGAACTCGCTATGGGCACTATGAATTCCTAGTTATGTCGTTTGGTTTGACCAATGCGCCTACAACTTTCATGAGTTTGATGAATGAGGTGTTCAAATCGTTCCTTGATTCGTTTGTTATAGTGTTTATTGATGATATTTTGGTATATTCGAAAAGAAAGGAAGAGCATGCCGACCATCTTCATAGTGTTTTGGGTGTTCTTGGGAAGCAAAAACTATCTGCTAAATTTTCTAAGTGTGAATTTTGGCTGACTTCGGTAGCATTTTTGGGACATGTAGTTTCAAAAGAATGTGTAATGGTAGATTCTCAAAAGATTGAGGCGGTTAAGAATTAGGTCCGACCAAATTCTGTGACGGAAGTTAGGAGTTTTGTTTGGCTAGCTAGTTATTATCGTCGATTTGTGAACAATTTTACTTCTATTGCCACCCATTTGACTAATTTGACCAAAAACGAGATACCATTTGAATGGACTGGAAAATGTGAAAAGAGCTTCCAAAAGCTCAAGACTCTCTTGACCATCACGCCTATTCTAGTATTATCGGTTGAAGGTAAAGATTTTATTGATTATTGTGATGCTTCACATTCTCGGTTGGGTGTTGTGTTGATGCAGGATAAGAATGTTATAGCTTATGCCTCGCGTCAATTGAAGGTTCATGAGAGGAATTATCCAATACATGATTTAGAGTTGGCAGCAATAGTGCTTACTCTTAAGATCTGGCGGCATTACCTCTATGGTGTTAAGTGTGAAGTGTTTATGTCAGCTTGGTTGTTCAAAAGACTGTCTCTTTACCCCTTGCATCTTCATCTTTTCGAAAGCCCAGACCATTCTTCTGGATCTGCATTAGTCCTATTTCAGGTGCAAAGCCTCTTCAATAAAGACCTCTTTTTTGAATTTGAGATAGCGAAGGTGGATGAAGTTACTTAGGGATCGTTTGCTAGAGTGTATAAGAATAATGCAAAATAAGGTGTATTAGTAATGCTTGCATTAGTAGTGTTTGCATTAATAATGGTTGCATTAGTTATGCCTGCATTATTTCTTATACACTGTTTGGTTTGATGTATTAGAAATAACAAACCTTGCATAATTTCTATTAAAAAAATGTATGTTTACAAAAATACCTTTCACCCTTTATTTCTTTGTACACTTCCTTTGCAATAAGGTTCTTTGCTAAAACATCAAAAAAGATTTCTTTGCTAAAACATTATTTACTCCTATTCTCTTCTTTTTTTTTTCAAATATAAAATTAAATAGTAGTTGTTACTACATTGAAATAAGATTTAAAAAAAAAGATGTCAAACTTCACATTTTTGCCACTATATTTCCCAAACTAAACAACGTACTGTAGCTTTTAAAAAAAAATAAAAAGAGCCTTTATTGCAGTTTCACACACATCACAATGGTGTATCAGTCCAGGCAAAATCTAAGAGGTAGTGATTTGGAGCCAATAACGACCTGGGAAAAATGAGCCATATAATTGAGCAGAGATCAATGTAAACATAAATATTCAATCGTGACGTTTTAGCTTTCCAATGGATCACTCTCTTATCACTGATCAATTCTAGATTATTCCATCCTCATGCAATATAGAATTCACCTCTTCTATCACACACATTCATCAACTCATAGATAAATTAACAATAAAAAACAGAGACCAGACAGAGAAATACAAGATAGATTAAAGAACTGTCATAGCAGCTATATAATTGCATTTCAGAATCTCAAAATTAAATGGCTAAACGAGAATTTGAAGAGCTGTAATGACAATTATATAATTACATCTGCACTTAGCATTGACACAAGAGATATTTTGATAAAACTTAGTTACACAAAAAGATTTAACATGCTCATGCGCACATTAATAATCGGAGGTGTCAAAAAATGCCACTGTTGTCACACTTTAAAGTGATTTCAAGCAAAAATTACTAAACTAGTGTAGCCACTTATATCACAAGTTCACCGTACTTCAAAGTTTATCATGGACAACCATCCACATCATTGTCTGACGATCATGTTCACCCATACGTAAAAATAATTCCATCTTTTTGTCGTCTTTACAGAGAATCATTGCAGCTTTTATACGTTGCTATGTGGTGTACAACTCAAATACATGAGATTCAATGATAGAATAAACTTGACCACGAACATCAGATCGATCACGATCCCCCATCTTTTCAATCAAGGAACCAATTCTTTTGTCTAGACTTTCAGTAAAGTTTTTCATAACTTCCATCATACCCTTAAGAAATGTCTCACTATCATCCTCTACTATTTTTTTCCTTTTCTTGCTTTCTCTTTCTCGTTAACATTAGAAGATGATCTTTTAGAATACTCACCTTGTTTATGAATTTTTTGGGATCCAGCGTGTTCATTCTCAGAACCAACAACATTTTCTCCTTCATTAAATACGCTAGGTCCAGTGACATTTTTAGCTCCAGTAAATGAACTAGGTTCGGTGAAATCTTCAGCTATAGCAAATTCATCTTGTCCAGTGGCATTTTCAGCTTCTTCAGTACCAACGTTAGAGTTATGGTAAGCATTTTCTTCCTCTTCATCATCATCATCAAGATCAACATCAATAGGAAATCCCAAACTCATGTCATTAGAATGTTGTGGAGCTTGACTCTTTTGAATTTCTTCAGTAGCATCTAGCGGCCCTTCAGCGAACTCTCATGTTGCTCTATCCTTACCAAAGATTTCTTCCCAATCCTCAAACAGTGGCCATTTCTTAGTATTCACTTTCTTGGCTAGTGGATCAATCTAGAAAATTAAAAAATAAAATAGAACAATATGATATTAATTAATTGTAAAAGGATCTAAAGAGAGGCTAGATGCTACTGTATATGTGATGATAACAATTTACTTGATCACTAGTTTAAAGGCACATCAACTATGAATAATTAAAGTAACTAACAAGGAACGTACCATATAAAATAACAAAAACATATTAATTACCTTTATAAAGTCAATCCAATGTTTTGGATCGTCAACTATTATAGTTTCATCACTATATTGAAATCCCAAACCACTTTCAGTCTTCAACAAAGCTATACTTCCATAGCATCTTTTCCAATATCTCATTTTATTTGTGATGTGTGGTTCACCTTTCAATCCACTTCTAGGATGATATTTGTGTATATAACGCTCTAACTCCATCAAGTGCCCTGGTCTAAAGGTTCCATTATCACCTCTCCAACCATTAGCACACAACTCTTTAAGCCCGTCTAAAAGAGTTTGTTCTTCTTCTGGAATCCATGTCTTTCGTGTTGATTTCTTATTTGATGATGTTTGACTATTCATTTCGCCTGTAAGAACTTGTGCGACAGATTATAAAAAAAAAAATCAGAAAAAACCAAATATCATAAGATTCACTATAAACTAAAACATATAACAAAAGAGACGTGAAGAGTACATAAGGGTGTGCAATTAAGGTCACAAAAAATCAGAAGTTTCTGGCAGTTAAACAATTTATACTAGGCCAATTCTAAAGAGCAAATGAAGTCCAAAGAGGTTTTATAGCTAATAAGTAGCAATATAGTTCAAAATGTAGCAATATGTCAATTGTTAAATCTTGCATTCCACATTGATTGAGCCAATTCATCCCTCCAAGTGGTCCACTCCTCCGACGATTCAACAATATCAATATTCTCGTGTTGATACTTCATTTGTTCTTCTATATCAATGTCTAAGGGATCCACTTCCATCTCTCTACGAATGAAATTATGAATCAATCAACAAGCACTAATGATCCTGTTATGAACCTTAACCAAGTACCATGAAGAAGTTCTAAGAATTCCCCAACATCCTTTCAACAAACCAAATGCCCTTTCAATTATATTACGAGCTCTAGCATGCCTCATGTTGAAAAGCTCTTCTTTACATCGAGGCGATGGATTATCGCCGCGCCAATCCTTTAACCAATATCTATAACCTCGATAAGGTGAAAGAAATCCTTTTCCATTCGTATATCCTCCGTCACATAAATAATAGTTACATATAATATAAAGATATAATTAGTTACTAGTACCATTCTTTCTATAATGTAACTTAAAAGCATATAAGAGGCCTACCCTTATGAATTTTCAAACCATTCATTCGTACTATAGCATCTCGTAATACACGACCATCAGCAGTTGAACCTTTCCATCCAGGTAACATATAAGTAAAATTGAGATTTCTATCACAAACTCCCAAAACATTAGTTGTTATCTCTCATTTTCTTGCTCTATATATTGGTTTGTGTTGGATTGGAACTCTAATGGGAATGTAAGTACCATCTAGTGCACCTAAACAACCCTTTAAGTTAAATTATAGTGTTATCTCAAAATATATAATATTTTTCTAAAATTGTTAAAACTGCATATTTTGTATATTAGTTAAAAGATGCTAAATGATAATTTCACCTACCTCAAACCATTTCCATCGATCTTCAATCCCATCCTCAAGCATTGGTTTAGGATTAACAAGTAGCAATGGAGCTAGTTTGAGAATAACACTGAAGCATTCATTGAAAGCCTGACTTACGCTCCATCCCGATCTAATATAATCAACCTTGATGGATCTATTTTTCTCATGATGAGTCAAGATATTTAAAAACATTGCTAATTTTTCGCTACTTAACATACTTTTACTATCAGTCAGACCTCCAATATCCTTAGTTAAGAGAACTAGAGTGTGAAAGGCATTTCTATCCATTCTTAACTTATCGATACATACACTACCATTATCATTTATGATATAGTGTAAGTGAGAAATGATTTTTGAAACTCGAACACTCATATGATACCTAACCTCACGTCTATTTTGACATCGTCTTCTTAGAGAATCACCATAACTAGCCATGAAAAGACAAATAAGGAGAACAAGAACTTGCTAAAACAATACCTCCACAAGAATAATATATTCAATACCTGATAATGGTTGAAGATCCATAATAACACCTATATTTGCCATAAAAATAAGAATGAACACATATAAAGCTTTTAAATAAGTAGCTATGTGCATAAATTTATAATTTTCGACCATATAAAGAGAGAAATAGATGAACTCAAAGCATATTAAAAAACAAGCTAAACCTAAATATCATCATTAGATCTATTAACTTTGGACGACTGACTTTTTCACAACTATTTGCTAACTTAAAATTAACAAAACACTTTGATTGCATTCCAAAATGGTTGGCAAAAACTCTAAATCGTTGATTTTGATAGAGAAAGAATTATACCCAAATTGTGAAATAGAGGTAGAAAAATCAAATAATAATGAAAGATAAGAATACTAACCTTTTGGAGATGAGCAAACAATGTTTGATTGAGCAGAAGGAAGAAGAAACTCAGTCTTGACTTTCCATTGACAAAGTACAGAGTAGATGAAAAGTTTCTAAAACAAGTACTATGGAAAATGTTTTTTTAAAAGGCTTTGAGGGTAGTTTTGTAATTATTTAATCTAATGCAAGTGTTAAAGTGCTATGTATTACTAATACCTAGAATTTCTTGGTATTAGTAATACACAACTTAATACATAATATAGTGTATAACTAATGCAAGCATTAGTTATACATGACATAAAAAGGTGTACCAAACAAGGTATTACTAATACACACACTTAATGCATGCATTATTTTTCCTAATACACTCTACCAAACGACCCCTCAAAGATTATGATGTGACCATTCAATACCATCCGGGCAAAGGCTAATGTAGTGGCAGAAGCTTTGAGTCAAAAAGCGGTAAGTATGGGTAGTTTAGCTTGCTTAAGTGTAGCCAAGCGACCTTTGGCTAAAGAAATTCAGACCTTAGAGTCTAAGTTCATGCAATTGGGCATCTCAAAAATAGATGGGGTGCTAGCTAGTATTGAGGTAAGGGCTACGTTCATTGAAGAGATCAAGGCCAAACAATTTGAAGATGAGAATTTGGAGGAACTTAGAAAGAAGACTGCGATGGTTAAGGCACAAGAGACCACTCTTGATGCGGATAGTGTGCTAAATTTTAAGGGGAGAATATGTGTTCCTAGAGTAGATAACTTGATTGAGAAATTGTTGGCAGAGTTTCATGGCTCACGATATTCTATTCATCCGGGTGTGACCAAGATATATAGAGATTTGAAGCGAATTTATTGGTGGTCGGGCATGAAGAAAGACATAACGGAGTTTGTGGCAAAATGTCAAAATTGTCAACAAGTGAAGTATGAACATCAAAGACCTGCGGATTTGCTTCAAAGAATGCCAATTTCGGAATGGAAGTAGGAAAGAATAGCCATGGATTTTGTGGTTGGTCTTCCCAAGACTTTGGGGAAGTTTAATTATATTTGGTTAATGGTTGATAGATTGACCAAGTCAGCCCATTTTATTCAGGTAAAAATAGAGTATAATGCCGAACAATTGGCTAAAATTTATGTGAAAGAGATAGTGAGGTCGCATGAGGTGCCCTTCTCTATCATCTCTGACCGTGGTACCCAATTCACATCCAAGTTTTAGAGGAAATTGCATGATGAATTGGGCACACAACTCACTTTTAGTGCAACCTTCCATCCACAGACAGACGGACAGTCAGAGAGGACTATTCAAGTGTTAGAAGACATGTTGAGGGCATGTGTGATTGATTTTGGAGGGCATTGGGATAAGTTCTTACCTTTGTGTGAATTCTCCTCTAATAATAGTTATCACTCCAGCATTGATAAGGCACCATTTGAGGCATTATCTGGGAGGGGATGTAGATCACCCATATGATGCTTTGAGGTTGGAGATGTGAAACCATTGGGGGTTGATTTAGTGAAGGATGCTCAAGATAAGGTTATGAGTATTCAAGCTAAGCTTCTAGCAGCCCAGAGTAGACAAAAGAAGTATGCAGATCATAAGGTAAGAGACATGGCGTTTCAATCTGGTGAAAATGTTCTTCTTAAGGTATCACCCATGAAAGGGGTGATGAGATTTGGTAAGAAGGGTAAGCTAAGTCCTATATACATTGGTCCATTTGAAATTCTTGAATGTTTGGGACCGGTAGTGTATAGATTGGCTTTACCTCCAAATTTATCAAATGTTTATCTAACATTTCATGTGTCCATGTTGAAGAGGTATCATGGTTACGGGGATTATATCGTTAAGTGGGACTCAATTGTGTTAGACAAGGACCTCCAATATGAAGAGGATTGGTTGCAATTCTTGATCGTGATGTGTGCAAGTTGAGGACCAAGGAGATTAAGTCCGTGAAAGTGCAATGGAAGCATCATCCAGTTGAGGAAGCTACTTGGGAGATCGAGAGGGACATGCGAGAGAAGTATCCCCAATTGTTCATCGATTCAGGTACTACTTTATTCCTTCCTTAGCCTATTTTCCTAAGTTTTGTCACTCGGGGACGAGTGATGGGTAAATTGGTATCTATTGTAATGATTTGTTCCTGTCGTTATAGAAAAACCAACGGGGGAAAATTTTGGGCCGGAAAACTTTTTCGTAGTATTTGGATTTCCCCAACCTTGTCAAGATTTGGACGAAATCGGAGTCATTGAGGTGTATGGAAATCTGGTAACAATTGGGTGAATCATTTATGATTTTGATTACATGAGTAGCTAGATAACTCGTTAAGGAATCCGTACGACTTTAGGAAATTGAATTCGGGGGAGTAGAACTCCCGGAATCGCTCTTAGCGTAAAAGATATTTACTGAGCGTCGTGGGTTAGAGGTGTGTTGTGAAATGAGAATTTTGGAATTCTTGAAATAGCTCTCTGTTTCGTTTGGGCCGCTTTGGCGGGGACTTTTGCCGCTGTGGTGGGGTGGTGGCCGCTGCGGCAGGCCCGACGCAAATTCAAGTCGTTAATAAACCCCTAAACGACCTCATTATGCATTTTTCAACTTTTTGAGCTAAGGAACGACTCTCAGGCGACTCCTACTCGTTTTTCACCATTCTTGAGACTAAAGGTAAGCTTTTCACTCCCGAATCTGTTTTTCGATTCGTAGAACGTAATAGAATAGGTGAATATTGATGGAGGAAGGTTTTGTTATAGATTTTATGGTGGAAACAACCCTAATTTAGATAATTGAGATCATGAGTTTGAATTAGGGTTCATAGAATTGTTAGTAATTCAGGTAATCAATAATTGTTTATTGATTCTCATATTACATTAATTGTTTGTAGACCAAGAACAAGCAGAACGAATCCAGAAAGGGAATGATCAAGTTTCTTAAGGTTTCAAGCTTGTTTCGAGGTAGGTGATGGTTGTGATTCTATGATTGTGTGATGTATGCTTGTTTTTGCTTCATTATGATACTTGTATATGTATGAATGTTGCAATATTGATCACACTTATTGTAAATGAGATAGATAATTGATGAATGCCATGAAATCATGACTTAAATGTATGATCTTGATGATATACTTGTGATTGTGATTGTGGTGTGTGAATGAGATCGGTTGTCACATTTCGGCATAACTAACTTGGATCGGTTGCCACGTTCCGACATGCTAACTGTTTGAGTTTGGGTTCCATGAGAGAACCAATGATTTGATATAAAATGTGAAGCTGCTCGTTGTTCATAAATGTTGATAATATTGTATATGTTGATATATATGCATGTGATTATAATGTTGTCTTGACTTGTTTATGTTGCACTAGTGGGATAGCCGCGTGATCCTACCAGTACATTGTGGTTGTGTATTGATACTGCACTTGCTCTTATTTTTGTTGAGTACAAGGCATCTTCAAGCGGCTACTGACAGACCTCGCTTAGGAGATCAGTGATCGTCACTTCGAATTCAAGGGTGATCCAGTTCTTTCGGGGTGCTATGGAATTCTCTTTCGTCTATGTCCACCATTTTCGGACTTAGACATTTGTTTTAGTTAGTTCATTAGTATGGGGTTGTATCCCTTCTTGTTTAGACTTGGATCATTGTTAGATGTTTTGGTACATTGACTTTCAGATTCTAAGTTATTCTTCCGCATTGTTAGTTATTATTGTTAGACTTTTGTTAGAGTTTATGGGAATTCTATTTTTATTGCCTTAGTTTTTAGATTATTTGCTTGGTTTGAGTTGTAGTAGTGGTTCTCCCACCGGAGTGTTAGTGTGGGCCAATCACGACGGTCTGGGTCGTGACAGCATTGCGCATTTAAATAATTAGCAGGGTTAAATATATTTTTTTAGTTCTTTTAATATAGCACATAAATAAAAATGAAATCTAAAAAAATAAAATATAATTGTATTCTTGACCAAAGAAAAATATCACCCTCACTTTTTCTCTTCCTAATTGTATTGTGATATATAGATTGATATAACTATTTAGCACAAGTCAATAAGTTACTAAAAATTTTAATAGAAAAATGTAAATATAAAAATATTTTACAATCCTTCTAAAAATTAACTATCCACTTAATATACTTTAGGAAGAGGAATATGACGTATTAATTAAGTAAAATTTTAAAATTTATCTAAGACTATCTGTCAATAAAAAAATTCAAGCCTTAACACAATTTTAAATTAAAAGCTCCTTATACTTGTTAAGTTTAAAATTATTAAGTACAACTTTAGTCAAGACTTCTTGTTAATTTATTGATAAATTCATGTTAACTACTCTATTATAATAGTAGCAAAATAAGCTTATCCGTGCTTAAAATTATTTGAACATTATAGTTAACACATTTCATTGGGAAGTAAGTTTTGAACATATAATTAACACTTTTTCATTTTAAAATAAATTTTGAACCCGCGATCAAAACATAATAGTTTGAATTCAACAATTAATATTTTCTAAACAATATAATTAAAAAATTTAATATTATTTACCAAAAAATAAAACCAAACCTTCTAATATGCATGAATAATGAAACTAATAAATCAATCAATTACAATATAATGAGATAATTTTTCATGTAACATCTCTTTATTATCCAGCCATTTTTTTATTATTTTGGGTGATCGATGAAAATACTCAAATGACAAGATGCTTCTGCAAAAACCTTTTTCATGTCTACTCCTACATACATCTCGACAATTAGAGCACCTATATCACACCAAATCATGATAACTTACAGAAACAATTACAATTTCTCATAAAAAAATATATATTAAATATCCTCTAATAATGTAACAACAATAACATATTTAATGTAATTTCACAAGTGAAATATGAAAAAAAAAAAATAGAGAGACAAAAAAGATGTTTCCTAAAATCCTTAGCTTAATAAAGCCTGCCAAATTTATTTATTTTTTAAAAAAAAGGAAACATATGAACAATGCATTTGTATTTAATTTAATATAAATATCCATATTATGAACCCCTTTACAAATTTCCAAATATAGAACAACCAAATAATTTCAAAAAATGTAAATCTCAATTTGCTGGAACAATTATTTGACAGTATGAAAGATGCCTCAAAATTTGATTGTTATATACAATATAATCATCAAATTTTTGTTGATTATATAATTTAAATGAAAATGAAAATAAAATACATTTTTATATAGTACAAACATAATAATAGTAAGGAAGTTAAGATTACCTTATGTCTCTCCAAATTAGTACTCTATTATTTTCTAGTAGGAATGTTGAAAAGCTAGAAAAGAAAATTGTGAAAAAAAAACAATCAATCAATCATTCAACTACGCATCAATCCCAAACTAGTCGGAATCCTCCATATCCATTCCTCTTTACTCGGATCTTCATCCCAAAATTTTCATCTCTGCAATAGCAAATTATACAATATGATATATATGAACCAGACAAGACAATTTGCATGTTTTAAAGTGAATAGTAATTCGAACAAATGTAAACAAAAAGTCTGCTTAAAATTTGTAAATTTCACGCAATGTGTAACAATTTCTGAACTCATAACTCTTGAGATATACGAACTCAGCTCAATTCATAGTTCGTATTTTTACTAAAATGGCTGTGAGCAGGGAACTGATAGAAACTTTACGAGCATGGAATCTGGAGAGAGAGAAATGAAATAACTTACAATGAGATGTCGTCGGAAAAACAGATCGACGACAAACCAGATACGGCTACTCCGACGTCGTTTGAAATTGACGGGCCAAAATGTCTCTAGGTCCCAATGGGTTATGAGGCATTTGGGCTGGTGAATTGAATTTGAATAACTGGCCCGTTTTATATGAGCCCACTTCTTTGTCCTCTCTCAACGCAAAATTTATGACGATCCGATATGATTTGTGCCAATCGGACATGATAATTATGTTTGTTGCTCGATAAAGAATTTGTTTTGATATGAAATAGGTATATCCATATATCTCTGACTCATATTAACGAGATGATAAAGTATGAGAAAAGTAATACCGATAATTAGTTCGCATCGGAATGGACGTATTGGTTCACGTAAGAGTGCACGTAGAATGTAAAAGAGAGTTATTCATGTCCAAGCAAATTTTAGTAATACCATTGTCACTTTTACAGATGTACTAAGTTGAACTTTCATTATAAAAGAATCAAATTATCAAAAAGATTAAAGGTTTGGAATAACTATGGATTAATTTTTTCATAAGATGTTATGTCCAAAGTTAATTAATTTATTCTCTCAAATCTCAATATCAATTACTTATTTTTCAAATCATTTTCCGTAATATAAATATTAATATTAATTATTATTTATGAAGAAACGTGCAAAAACATAAAGCTCCACTCTCCCTCTTCCTTTACTTTACTCATTCCATTTAGGGTCTTTATAGTAGTAACTCAATAAATGCTTTTGTTACTAAAAATAAATAAAATAAAATAAATTATAATGATGGGTCCCACCTCCCACACTTTTTATTTGAAATACAAAACATGAATTATAGCCGTTATACAAAGCTCCATTGACGTAAGAATAGGGGAATTCATCATTTGGGAAATCAAATTTATTGTCAAGATAAGCAAGGGGTGAGTTCAATTTTCATTCTAAAGCTACTATTGGAGTTTGAATTTCAGATCCAACTTCTTGAAATTAATGGGAAAGCTCAGATTTGGGACAGTGCTGGTGAAGAAAGGTTTAGATATAAGTCGGAGGAGTACTTTTGAAAGTGTTACTACGTGGCTTGATGAGCTCAATAGCCGTTATAGAAAAGCTCCATTGATGTAACTGTAATTCTCGAAAAACAGATGAAATCAAAGGTTTTTTTTTTCTTTTTCTTGATTTCGTGTTTATTGAATTTGCCAATTTTCTTCAATTTTTTCTTCTTGAATGGGTCAGCAACAATCCAAAGGTGAGCTTTTGTATCAGCAAGTTAATTACGGAAAATGTTGAAGGCATCAAATCTCTCCACTGTGAAGGGCTGGCCTTGAGGTATCCTTGTTTTTTATTTTTATTTTTATTTTTTTGGATTTTTTTGAATTATTGTCTAATCTAAATGTATGTGTTATATGAATGTTTTTGTTTGAATTAATATGATTTTTAAAGGGAAATAAGTGGAAAAAGTTGTGAATTTGATGAGATTTGAGTTTCTGTAGTGATGAGAGGCTGTGAATTTAGTTAATATATAGTTGATGAAGTTAATTTTGGATTTTAATAGCTTAGGTATGGTTTATTTGATTGATTATTATATATATGTGGTGGAGTGTTGAGTGCTGATCATTTCTGCTTTATTGTCGTAAAGATATAAGTAAACTTGAAGCTATAATTATATCAATCAAATGAACTATGACTCTCTCTGAAATAGTTAGGATCCACACGATTCAGGGTACGGTAACCTTGAAATTTGATCTGCAACGATCAGTTACTTCATTGGAGTCCACCAAAGAGGCAGCAATTGCTCATGCTCTTAGCATCAGAAGTCGCAACATACGCTGCATCTAATAACCAATTTTACAGAAGCCAATTTGTTGTCCCTTATAGCAGGAACTTCAGCTCCAGCCTTTGTAATAACACTATCGCCATTGCTTCTTTTTCCTAAGATACCAAAAATCTTGAGCGGAAATTAACCTTCTGAGCTAACTTTCTTGATCTTTATTAAGTTGTTTTCTTTACCTTTATGATTTCGACCCTTTATTTGGTCCATATGGATCCACCTTTCCGAATTCTCATTCTCTCTTAGCTGAACTTGATCTTCATTACCTGATTAACAAAGAAGTACAACTAAGAATATTTTTTGATAAGATAAATAATTTTATTTGTGTTGGGAAAATCTCCCATATACAATAGAGAATCTACACAATATAAGAACAGAGCATAGAGTATTGAAGCTAATTACTTGATCTCAAGAGATTTTGTTGCCTTGATCAAGCAATTTAGACATTGAACTGAAAGAATTTTAGGGAACAACAGATGGAAGAGTGAAACCAGAAATCGATTTTTTTTTATAAAAAAAAAAGGAAACAACAAAAGTATTGCAACCTACCTGTTTCAACAGTGAGCTCATCAGTTTACAAATTAAACCAAATTTCCTAAAATTTCTAAGTGTGTGCGTATGTGTGGGTGGGGGTGGAAGTATTAACATCAGAAAATAATAATAATATGCAACATGAACTTTAATTTCTTTCAGGTTATTTAATTTTTCATCTTCAGATGCAAGTATTCACACAGAGGTGGAGAATTTAATCTGGTTATTTTATGGTTTTTTGGTGGGATAATCAGTCTCTAGCAACAATAATATATCTCAATATTAATTACTAGTCAAATAATCAGAGATAAACAACCTTAACCTTTTATTTTAGAATTACAAATACAATATTATCTTCTATCCCCATTCAATGTGCATTATATATATGCTCTATATTGATCTGAAATCCATTTGAGCTTTTGTTAAATACAAAGAAACCTTCATGGGTGAATTTGCAGGTCCAAAATGTGGTTCTAGCGCACACAAGGATTCGGGGGTCAGGCGTTCTCGGGTCAAGAGTCCTCGAGAAGTAGGCCTCCTCGGATCAGGCGTTCTTGGGTCAGACATTCTCATGTCAGGCATCATCGGGTCACGCGTCCTAGGGTCACGCATTCTCGGGTCAGGCGTTCTCGGGTCAGGCATCATCGCGTTCTCGGGTCAGGCATCCTCAGGTGAGGAATGCGTTCTCGAGTCAGAAATCCTCGGGTCAGGAATGTGTTCTCGGGTGAGAAATGTGTTCTTGGGTCAGGCTCTCTCGGGTCAGGCGTTCTCGGGTCAAGCGTTCTCGGGTTAGGCATTCTTAGGTCAGGCGTCCTCAGGTCAAGCGTTCTCAGGTCAGGCTTCCTCGGGTCAAGCGTTCTCAGGTTAGGCATCCTCGGGTTAGGCGTTCTCGGGTCAGGCATCCTCGGGTCAGGCGTTCTCGGGTCAGGCATTCTCGGGTCATGCATCTTCGGGTGAGGAATGTGTTCTCAAGTCAGGCGTTCTCGGGTGAGGAATGTGTTCTCGAGTCAGGCATCCTCGGGTCAGGCGTCCTCGAGTCAAGCGTTCTCAAGTCAGGCATTTTCAGGTCAGGCGTCCTCAGGTCAGGCGTCCTCAGGTCAGGCGTTCTTAGGTCAGGCGTCCTCGGGTCAGGCATTCTCGGGTCAAGCGTTCTCAGGTCAGGCGTCCTCGGGTCAGGCGTCCTCGGGTCAGGCGTCCTCAAGTCAGGCGTTCTTAGGTCAGGCGTCCTCGGGTCAGACATTCTCGGGTCAGGCGTTCTCAGGTCAGGCGTCCTCGGGTCAGGTGTTCTCGGGTCAGGCATCCTCGGGTCAGGCGTTCTCAGGTCAGGCGTCCTCGGGTCAGGCGTTCTCGGGTCAGGCATCCTCGGGTCAGGTGTCCTCAGGTCAGGCGTTCTCGGGTCAGGCGTTCTCGGGTCAGGCATCCTCGGGTCAGGTGTCCTCGGATCAGGCATCCTCGGGTCAGGTGTTCTCGGGTCAGGTATCCTCGGGTCAGGTGTCCTCGGGTCAGGCATCCTCGAGTCAGGTGTCCTCGGGTCAGGCATCCTCGGGTCAGGCGTTCTCGGGTGAGGTGTTCTTGGGTTTAAAAAAAAGTAAAAAAAAATAGATAAAGAAAGATAGAGGGTTTGAAAAAAATAAAAAAATAGAATTTAAACTTATGTTGTAAAAAAATAAAAAATTCTTATGTTGTAACTAAAATTTTATTTTCCTGAAATGGTGATTCTCTTTATATTCTCACAATATTTTTAATCATTATGTTAATAATAAAATTTGCAATTGTTTCATCCCATAAATACCTAATTATTCTAAATGGAATTTATACTTTTTAATATTATAGAGAATGCCATAAGTTTTGGATTAGGATAGTAGATTATTTTTTTCGAAACAGGATCTTCTTTCCGTTTCCAACTGTACAATTAATGTTTTAGGATTTTGAATGAGATTATAGAATGTAAAAATAATCTTTCTCTTTCCTTAATTATAATAAAATTGTAATTAAACCTTTATTGTCCATAAATGATGATTTTATTCTATTCTTGAGATGCAATATAATTAATCATATTGTATTTAGTGTGATGAAAAAAATCAAAAAATTGCGAAAATAAATAAATAAGAATCCTGGCTTCTAAGAGGTGCCAT
>JAJOOE010006739.1:0-17152 GCA_036250405.1 Solanum raphanifolium
TATCAATGCATGCAAGACACTATTCAAGAATTGCTTAGTTATTATTCATACTTTGTTAATCGCTTATGGTTCCCACAACCCTAGTTATGAAAGTTAGCCACTCATTATCTCAAAAACACAATCAAAATTCATTAAAATAAATATGCTTGTGTTAATCATAAAAAGTTAAGAACAAAAGCTAAACTATCTTTTATTAAGCACGAATACAAATAAATAATAAAGGAGAATAAATAATAAACCACAATTCTCCGGCCTCCACGGCGGCTCTTCCAAAGTTCCTAATCTAGAAGAAAATTTATATTGTGTCTTGTATCTTGGTTCTTGGCCTCCTCCTTTTTTTAAAGAATAATTTTTCAAGCCCTATTTATAGATATAGAAACCCTAAATAAAATAATTAAGTTCAAGACAAATTAGGAAAAGAAAACCCAAAAGAATTGGATTTCACACGGTACGCGTAAACACTAAACCACCTTATTTTTTTGGTTGCTGCCGCTGATGCATGGTCTTTGTGACACGTGTCAGGTGCAATTCGTTGTTCTGCCTCCAATTTATTCCATATGCATAAATATTAATATTATATTACAATCCTTCCATTAAGCTGTCTACTTGATTTTCTTCTTCAACCTTCAATCTTCAATTCATTTTAGCTCCAAACATCTTTATTTTTCCACCAATTTAATTCTATAAATAAAATACACAATTTAGCACAATTCATAAAATTCACACTCAAAAAGGATAAATATAAATAATAAATGTGAGGAAATAATGATTAAAAATATGTATTTTTAGCCTCACATCACCTGTGGAGTCATCGCGACACTTACATGGGTGGGTTCTACCACACTTGGCACATGAAGGAGCCTAGTTACCTCCTTGTGCCACACTATGCTGAGATTTGGCAGGTCTTGCCCTGAAGTGCTGTGAATTCTGACTATTGTACTCACATTTGTTTCTCAGTACAGGTGCACTAGCGATTGATGGAGTAGGTCCCTTTTTATTTTGTCGAAAGGACGAACGGTTCACATTACCTCTTTGCTGCCCGGACTCATTTCCTATCTTCGCTTTCTTGTTTCTAAACTTCTCCCTATCCCTTAGCTTCTTTTCCTTAACATGCTGCACATATACCATTAACCTCGATATAGCCATGTCCCCAATTAGCAGCGCTGCCCTTCCCTCTTTGCTAGATAGACCGGCCAACCTTGCAACAAACAGACTCATTCTACTCCTCATATTCACAACCATATCCGAAGCATAACGGGATAGTTGGGTGAACTTCAACCCATACTCATGAACACTTAGTGACTCTTGCTTAAGGGTAAGGAACTCGTGTACCTTAGCCTCTTTCGGTTCTCAGAAATATATTGCCCCAAGAAGGCCTCCTCAAAACATGCCCAACTCGCAGGTGTTGCATCATGAGCTCGGTTCTTCTTCCATTGATTGAACCAAATTCAAGCGACAACCTTCATTTGGTATGCAGCTAGTTCCACCCTCTCAGTATCAACAACGTACATGAAATCAAATACCTTTTGCAGCTCCTCAATAAAGTTCTATGGATCCTCAATAGTGCTTGAACTAGTGAAACTTGGAGGGCTCATCCTCAAAAATCACGAATTCTTAAAGTGTCAAGCCTCTTCTTGTCGAGCTCCTCTTTGCTACCCAACCTGGTTAGTCACAGCTTGACTCAGCATCTTTGTTGCTTCCCTGAACTCAGCATTAGTAACTTCTCCTTGGGGTTGCACTTCAGGTGCATTAGGTACCCATTGCTCCTCAACATTATATCTAGCAGGACGACCTCTGACAGCTCTTCGTGGACCCATGATTATCTAAAAACACGCGCAGGCACGAATTAGAAGAAACTTTTTAGAGATTAAACTCTAAAGCACGAAATGAGTACGAAAGAAGTGAGAAATTTTCCTAAGTGTTGTAGCCTCCTAATTATAGATGTGGCACGCTTCACACCGATAACTAGGACTCTACAGACACAGCTTCATAGACTCCCTAGGACTCTTGAAATATGTACCCTAATACTAAGTTTGTCACTCCCCAAGCCTACACCCCGAACGTCGGTGGCACTCGAGAACCATTGTTGGCCCCAAGCGAACCATTGGCCTGGCTTACTTACTTAGTGGAAGACTTACACATAATAAACATAGCTCATGCAATAACTTGAGAAATAATAAATTAGCCAAAAATGGCAACTCAAGTCTTAAACGTATACAACTTAAATGTATAAGACTAAAGAACTACAACTATCTGTTCATGAAGTTTCTAAAACAAAGAGGGACGTCAGGACAGGACCCCCAATCATCCTAACATCTGAAAAGATAAACAATTATGAAAAGGACCCTCTAGAAATCAATGAGGCTCACCAACTGACTATGAGTGCTCAACCTGATCAAAGAGGCGTTGGATACTGATCCTAGTTACAAGTGTTTGCATCATAAGACGATGCAGGCCAACTGGTATCAGTACATTGAATGTACGAGTATGCGAGTTGGAATTCAAAACATAACAAAATCTTGAAAAGAATCTGAAAGGAACACTTACCTTGTCTTTACTCAACTCATGAACAACTTAACTCAATATAAAGAAATAAAACACATGCAATATATAATAAACTTTTAAAACAGTAGAAAGTAACTAAGTTCGTTAAATAAATGCAATAACAAACTCAACTTTACTCATGTAATAAAGTAATATAGTTTTTGTGGGAGTTTCTCTAACCGACAACCACCACTATGAGCCTAAGAGGTGATACATCGTCTTTCCCACGCTTCCAGAACTATCCTATACTTTGCCTTCATATATAACGCCTTAACTAAGTGGATCCACCAGTCTATGCTAAAAAGCAACTTAAGGAGTCATATAAAAAGTATGATCCTTTACTACCCATGATGGCTACATGGTTTATGGAGACGTGAGTTAATATGAACTCGCATCCCCATATCGGTACTCAATACTACTCCCAAAATATACTTAGCTCATATGTTTTAAATCAAAACTTCTTTGTTTGGTTTGAGATAATAACTCAAAACATTAGCTTAAAAGCTCTCTTGGAAATCGGTGTTTCCCTTTCTTATTCAAATGTGAAGACATTTTAAATTGTTGGGAATACTTAATTCCCTAATAGCTTTTTGAGAAATGAACTCAAATCTTTACTCTTTGCTTAACTCGAAACTTAAGTCTTAAAACAAAGTTAAAACGTTTGTAAAATACCTTTGAAAACTTTATGAATTTCTCCTGACTTGATTCTTAACTTCTAGACTTGACTCTAAACTTTTCTTGAATTGGATTTATGGATTCAAGGATTGCGATTTGTGATAGGAAAGATCTCATGATGTTTAGGAGTGTTTTTAGATAGCTAAACATGAGAAAAGATCAAGAAATCATTGTCTGCGAACAAGTCCGCGACACGGAGTTGCATTTAAATAATTGATTGCGAAATTAAATTTTGAAACAAATGAGTCTGTGTCCTAACCGCGACGCGGAGGTGATTTTTGTACACTGGAGGAGCAAGTCCTCGCCAATCCTAGTCCTACTCCTTTTCCTTCAGTCCTAGTGCTAAGAGGGCATATTCCTTATACTTAAGCATTTAGTTCCCTTTTAACCGGTAAAATCTTGGTTCCAAAAAAGCATGAGAGAGTAGACTTAAGAAGAGCAGGGAATATGGAAAACAAAGACTCATTCCGTCTAATTGCTAAAATGCCTTTCAACAAGAAGATTCAATAGCATCCTTTCTTCCTATTTCAAAAAAACTAGCTGCTAACTCAACCTCCCCTCGGGTCTACGCACTCTCTTTCTTTGTTTTTACCATCGGCGATTGAAAGAGAGTAGGAGCCCATTCTATTCTATCTATCTCAGAAAGAAAGTCTCAACCCTTTGGTACGAAAGTAGGCCCTAGCTTCTTAATAAGTCATTCAATGAACTAACTATACTTAAGACGTGAGCTATACCTATTCCTTCTTTTCTTATCTCTTCCCTTTTGGGCCGGATCAAATAAAGAAAGGAGCTAAAGAATGAAATATTCATCAAAGTAGTCCTTACATCTCTCCGCAGGCATAAGAAGAGTCCGATAATGGCTTCCCTTTTTCATTCACTAAAGAAGACGCAGCTGATAGATGGATGAATATACATTTGATGGCCAGTTCTATGAATCAAAATCTCCAGTTGGAGACATCGCTGGGAAAAAAGCCAATTGATTCGGTTTTCTCGAAATCAACGAGTGGACTTGAAATCATAGATCCATTTTGTGATCCACGCGACTCAGACAAGAATCCTATAGCTTGCCCACCCAGTGCTGTTCTGATTGAATTCTAAAGATCTCGCTCGCTGCCAAAACGCATTTTGTGAAGTGTTCTCCTGCCCCTGTCACCTGAGATAAAGTCAACTGGAAACCGTGATCGGAGTCGTCATTTGAAGATGGTGATTTGAAGATTCATTCGACAGAGAAGGGTGTCTTGGTTGCCGATACCAAGGTTGAATGAATCATTCCACCTGGCAACAACAAAAGTGTAGTTTAGCACAGGTCAAAGGGGAAAGCAAGGATGAATTCCACTTTGGAAAGGAAAAGGGCAGTTCCAAACGAAGGACCCTGGGGCAAGCTTCCCGGTGTCCAAGTGTCAAGTCCCGAGGGCTTGTGTCCGCCGAAAGCTTTCTTTTTTCTTTATAGTCTTTCCTTGCAATGAACCGAAAGGTGAGAGGACTTGTGTGCCGAAACCTGCTCGACTTTTTCCTTCTTCGTTTTCTCACCCAATTCGCCTAAATCCAATTCTTTTTCTCAATCCCTCCATAGATTCAAATGCTCAGTATATATACACAAGAACCTAACTCAAAACAATTCTTAAATTGACACGATTCCATCAAGAACTCCACAATCCCATCAAATCTCAAGAACTAAAGCAAACTTCAAGAACATAATTCAAGAACATCACACTTTCAACTTTATAGAAATGAATTTCGCTGAAACAAATATGATTGGAGCGTGGGTGAATAAACCCAACGCTATGAGAGTCTCACATACCTTGTAGGATCGAATCCTTGGCGAATTCCACAACCAAAATCGCAAGAACTGGACGAATCTTGAGTTTCTCTTCTCCTTTCTCCTCTTTTCTCTTCTTCCTAAGCCCTAGCGTATTTCTTAATTGCGTAAACTGAACTAACTCAGTTTAGACTCCAATTAATTTAATAAAAACGGATTTAATTAATTGGGTAAGGAAAAGACTAAACTACCCTTAAAAATGAGGATTAGACTTTCTTTATTTGAATAGCCAAACTTCAAATGGACATATCTCACTCATACGAACTCAGAATCGCGCAAACTTGGCGGCGTTGGAAATATTATTCCAAGATCTTTCCAACTATACCTTGAAATACACCTAACTCATCTTGAGCTAGGAGTTATAGTCGTTTGAAGTTGACCAAAAATCCAACTTTACATACTTAACAAATTTTCCAGATTTCTATTCTTTCAAAAAATGGACTATTTCCAATTCTTAACTTCTTCCTAGTTATTTCAATTTGCGACATGTTACAGTAGTGAAAAGACCATAATACCCTTCTAAAATCGGTTTTGACTTTCTGTATCTAAACAACCAGACTTCAAATGGGCATATCTCCCTCCTACGAACTCGAAAATGAGCAAACTCGGTGGAGTTGGAAAGAAAATTCAAAGATATTTCCCATGGTATCTTGTATCCCACCTAACTCATCCTGCTCTAGGAGTTATGGTCGTTTGAAGTTGACCCAAAATTCATACTTAGCTTGACTAGTCAAACTTTCCAAATTTGATTATTTCCAAAAACTGTTTCTTTCAAATTCAAGTTCTTTCGAGTTCATTCGAATAGCGAGGTGTTACATTACCTAGCACACAACTCAAAAACAACACTCTAACAATTATATATCCTCAATAACAAACTCAATATTCATTAATCACAAGTTCCATAGAAAGGCACTCACAAGGTCAGCAACACACAAAGTCAAATTCACCAATGATAAAGATGTGCAATACAATGTAATGCTATGTCAAGTATAGAGATGTATGTCTGACCTAATGATACACACCCACTGTCTCTCAGTCCGGGACCCATGGGGGGAAATATTTGTCCATTTATCCGTCGCGGCATGCGACATGACCTTCGATAATAAAATCTATCGCGGAGTGCAACACTTCCCTTGAAAATAAAATCCACTGCAGCATGGGACACGTCCCTCGAATCATAGTATTTGTCGGGGCATGTGTCACGAACCTCGAAATGATACATTATCCTCAATTCACATAACACTTATCATAACCATGTCTCAGAACCAATGCAATGACATATTAACACAAATAATGAGGAGATAATCATTTTCATAACAATGCACAATTCTCCACAACACAATCGTGATACAACATCAAAAAATGAATCAATAAGCCTTTCAAAAACTATTCTCAACACATCACACACCAATAATTAATCAAATTTCCATTTCATTCTTATCTTTTTCATACGTTAGAATTATTCAATATTGATAAGTCAACCCATCAACAAGTCTCATTACACCCAAACATATATTACAAGGAAATAAACGAATTTTATACACTTAACAAGGGTTTAGAAATCCACTTGCCTCAAATAATTGAACAATTACCCTAGGACTTGAGCCTTCCTCTTTCGTGGGCTTCCAAATCAATGCAATCTATTTACATAAATAATCACAATAAGATTCCAAAACTAACAACACCCATATTACTCCATGTCAAGTCTAGATCCAAAATTCACCCAAATATTTAACCAAGTTCCTAATTTTGGTGCCAACTAACATGTCTACTCTAATATTTTTTCCAAATTTTAAACCTAGGGTTAAGTTTTAGTTCCTCCAATATCATAATCTAATGATATTCACATAATATCATACACCTAATATTTAATTATATATACCAATATATCAAAACTTGAATCATAATATGGTAATAATAAGGAAATTAAAGAAACAACTAAGTAAATTATGAACAAAAATCACGAGAACACTTTTATTTCAAAATCTAACGTCGATACACCATATATTTCTATTTATTAATTAAATCATCATTGTCTAATCATAACCCAAATCATTGTAAAATGATTGGCCAATAAAACCCTTTTCTCAATTTAAAAAAACGAGTAATCCAATTTTCAATTGTTTCTTAATTCAAACCCACTTCCTTTTTCTACTTTTCTTTAGCAATTAACTATAATAATAACAATAATAATAATAATAATAATGATGATGATGATAATAATAATAATAATAAAATATTAATAATAATATGATATTTAGCATATATACAACAATACATTGATGCATATTAACTTAAATTATATTATATCTGGACTTGGCCCATTAACCACCAATTAAATTAATTATTTAAAATTATCCACTAATTAAATACATGTAGTTAAGAGAGTAATTCATAATTTCCATTTTAAATTTACGAAAAAGTCTTTTATGAAAGATATGGGCATAGTTCTCAAAATGACCTTACGGGTCATTACACATTCAAATATTATTATTCCATTTTATAGAAGACTTTTTTTTTATCATGTTTCTCAAATTCTGCTAGAATAATCTATGAAAATCATCACAATACAAAACATGCAATTGGATAAGGAAAATTAATGCTGAAGTTGAGATGTAGTTAAAAGCCATTACTTGATAAATACACTATAAAAAGTCAGTATTTTTACACTAAAATTTCCTATTGATAACTGTCATAGGCTATGATTAAAAAATTTATAATTTTATCAGTGAGGAAAGAACATAGTAATGCTTTCAAGTGGAAATATTAGGAAGCTTCTCACTATTCAGTGATAATTTGTTTTTTCCAATACGTTTTTTAGTTAGCTAATTCTATGAAAAAGGAGTGGAAAAATTAGGAAGCTTCTCCCTATACAGTAATCATTATTTTTCACATGCATTGTTTAGATGGAAAACAAGTGGAAAAAATTATTTTTTATTGCATGAATTTCCACTTATTTGCACAGAGACAAATCTTTACTTTAAAAGTAGGTTATGTGTTCCATTAAACCATTATTTGTGTCAACATGCTTCCATAATAACATTCACATTGAAATTGACCTTTAATTTTTTCATAAAATATTAATTAATCAATCCCCTTTATGAAGATATCATCAACCACAACTAGAAAAAAGCTGATAAATGTAACCTCTTTAGAGCCAATAGATAGACTGACCATTAAAGATCACACTTTTATCAACAAAATCAAAGATACAATGTAGCCATTTCTTTAGTATAGTTCATCAGCCAAATAAATATCAACAACAACATACTCAACCTTAATGTTGTGATATAGAGACTACTCTTGATAGACCCTCGACTTGAGTAGATACAGAAATAAAATTTCACCGTGAGCGCATGATAGAATTAGCAACATGTCTTTAAAACAAATTAATCATCTTCAATTAATAGGGGATTGATGTAGCCACATATTATCTTCAATTAATCATCTCTTGTTTTCACCACACTTAGATCATGCAACTCTTCTTTGTTGATTATATCTGCCGTTGCTATTACTTTTTCTCTATTATTCATAAAAACAACAATGACCCATAAAATTATTTTATATAAAGATCAATTCTTTTATATAAGAAAATAAAGTAAACAAAAAGAATGGATCGAATAAAACAAACATATAAGTATTGATTGTGTCATAAAATATAGAGATGATCATATTATTTTCTTGTTAGTTTAGTATGTATTTGTATTCGTAGTTGTACAAGAGTCAAAGTAATTAATTTTTGGAGTAAATTTGAATTAGTATCTTCAGTCTTCTCATATAAATTTATATATTTCAAAATAACTTTAAAATACGATAAATTACTATAATTTCCAATTTAAAATATTTTTAAAAAATTATGAAAAATAAATTCCTCTTTTAACTAGCCAAATAATAACTTGAACACATAAAGTGAAAAAAAGGAATACTAATTATTATATACTCATAATAGCACTTGATTATTTAATTGTCTTTAATATTAAAATTAATTATATTTATCTATTTCTCGATGTTTTAGAAATTGAAGGGATTGAGATAATTCGACAAGTTAAGCATATATAGTGTGTAAGACATCTATACAATAATTTCAAGAGAGTGCATAAAGGCTTATCATTGAAGATACAAATTTGAAAATTTGTTAGGAAAACTTATATAATTAAGTATAGTAATGAAAGAATTGGGATATATATGTTGGAAGAGGAGGACAAAGAAGCTAGAAGTTGGTTCAACGATAGATCACCCAAATTCTATAGCAAGTCAAGTTTAGAAAAACAACAAAGTGTGATATGCTTGTAAATATTTTTTGTGATTTATTCAATGGGATAAAATAAATTTCAAAAGCAAGAAATTTTTTTTATACTTGGACTGCTTGAAGAAATTTGAATATACTCAATGAAAAGAATTAATAAAAAGAGAGACATTATACTCCTATACCAACATAATATTACTGTAACTTGTCTCAATACATAATATTTAACATGAAATCTTACAATGTCTTACTATAACAGAAAGTTTATGCCCTAAAATGTAGTAATTAGTAAAACAAAAAAAAATAGAAACAACTACACCAATTTTTACTAGTATTGAATTATTGTTGCTTCAAGTACAAACTATGTATGACAAACAATAAGTGTTGAATAAAATGGAAGAACTTGATTTTGCATTGGATGGGACCTTATAAGTATCACATGCTCACATGCAGTGACTTGCATATTCAATATAAGAGTGAATTCATAAAAAATCATAAATGATTATTAGAAGAAAGCTACTCAAATTAGGATTTATGAGGTAGTCGTTGCTCCAATGCATGAACTTGATATGTGGGAACCTACAAGCCTAATTTATGTTGAACATCCTAACTATGATCCAAAGAGAGGTAAACTAGTAAAAAATAGAAGAAAACAACCTGATGAATGTGAAGCCTCCAAGAGAAAAGCAATTGAGATGAAAAAAAAAGAAAAAACAGTCTGCATCAAGTGAAACACATGGTGTAACCATAGATGTTGCCAAATTATGTAAGAAAGGGAAGTTAGGAACATATATCAAGTGTTTGCAAGTTTGTCACAACAAATTAACTAACAAAACAGCTTACAAGAAGAATAGTGGTTGAATCTGAATATTCTAATAATAAGATCGAATCAATTCCTATTCGAAAAGAGGATTTCATCATAGCTAACTTTCCTAACCTTACAACTGGCACTGAGACTTTACTTTTTCAAGTTGGAAATAGGGAACTTCTTTTTGGAACTACCTTTGATCTTAGGCTCGCAGCTACTATAAAAGTAATTGTCAGGGTTTTCTCAATCGGAGAAGCCAAAATTTGTGTCAGAGATTTCCTTTGTCCGAAATAAGATTTTATATAGGTCCTTCCATAAAGGGGCTTTTCTCAAAATTCAATAACTCCATCTCAAGCTACTCAAACATCTCATGATTTGGTTCGAAAATGATACAAATCAACGTTGCTCAAGTAAGCAAATCCATTTTGAGTCTACTTTCGAATTGGACAAATAAATAAATCTTTCAACCTTAATGTAAATATGTAATCTTAAATATTAGTGGGACAATGCATTGAGAGACAATAATAGTTATTTATATTAGAGGGTAATTCATCTCACAGGCCCTAACAAAGTCATATATGTCATCATGATAAAGGTTGAGAAATGAAAAACAGTTTATTAGCTTACAAAGCCTTCAAGATAAAAGTGTTGCAATAATGTACAATAAAAAGAGATTTGATATGAAAGAAAACATAACAAATTAACAAATGAGGAATTACAATATTTTTTTTATATTTCGATAGCTATTTGTTATTTTATTTGGAGATCTTATCCTTACATTTGATGGTAAATTTGAGATTCTTATATTCAAAAGTTTGTCATATTTTGTTTTATAATTTATATTTAGAATTTTTATTCTTCAAAGTCTTTTGCTTAACTCTATAATTTTGTTATTTCTTAAGCTAAGCAATTTTTTATTAATTATTTAAATTATTATATACTGAAGTGAAAACAATTATTGAGAGATTGATTTAAATACGACTGATTAAATGTATCGGTTTACACCACTACCAATTCTAGGTGTAAAGACAATCGTTATCTAGTATAAAACCCAACAAAGAGTTGGGGTCGAACCCACAGGGAGTGGTACAATGTTAGAATTCAATTACGAAGTACAAATCTGGTCTAAGCCGTTATAGGAATAGAAATTATCAAAAAATACAAACAAATCTGAGGGGGTGACAACGAATGTCAGATGGGGGGGGGGGTTTGATTTGCAATTACCAGCTAGAACAAGTACGAAAACAGGGGAAACAACAATATTAAGAGGAATTCTCGGCATATGATCGTTTATAAGTTAATTACGCTATATGGGTAATTGAAATTTAACAATAATTTGCTGAAATATTGTGCGTAGGCTGGGCCATAAGTACATTAGTTTTCTCTCGAACAACTGTTACGATTCAGGCAATTTCTCTCGAACATGGACAAGCTTAACAAGATAATCAACCCACAACCTTAATGTATCCACTCCCTCGAGTTATATAGGTAGAACTGAGTTTAGGATTCACTCTCTCGAGCAAAACCCATATCAACCCAATACCTACAATCATTAATCAACAACTTTGGTTCCAAAACCTCTCTCTCAAGCAAGCCAAGAACTCTAAACTAGAATTGCATTTGCAACTACAATCCATAGATTAAAACAGAGCTAATGATTAAACCCACATTAAAACAACAATTTTATCATTAAACAACAATACCCATAAGATAATTAGACAAATAAACACATGATCACACCCCAAGAATTGGGGTTTTAGCTACACATCATAAAAATAGAGAAACGATTACCAAATACATTAGCCATAATATGGGTAAAGGTTCTCAAGTCTTTATAATGGCCCAAATTGGATAAATTCAAAAACCCACTTGCAAATATTCAAGTTTGAGCCTCAAAAGCTTCAAAGTCTACAATGGAACTAAAAAACTAAGAGGAAACTCTAATTCTCCAACTTGGGAATTTAAAACTCTACTCAATGATACTGAAATTTCATTTTAAATTTCAATTTACTGTTGCCCAATTTTTGGCCAAAAAGGCAATTGGGTGGAGTAAGTCTGGCCTCGCCGAACAGGTCGGTGATCCTCACTTTGCTTCCTTCCATTGTCAACTTGCAATGGTCATCAGTCCTCTAGGTCTTGTAACTTTGGGCAATCAAAGTTGTCCTCGCGGAGTCATTCGACGATTCACCGACTTCCCATTCCTGTCGCAAAGTTGGTTCTTCCCCATGGCTGGCATACTGGATCTTTGGGCGAGCTAAAGAGCCACTCGGCGGTTCGCCGAATGGTCTTGGTGATCACCAAGATCATTTTTCTTCACTTCCTCAACTTGTTTGCTTCTTTTTTCCCAGTAGTGTCCTTGCCTTATTCCTTAGCCTACATATATGTAAATCAATGATATAACATCAGTTTATAGCATAAATTAGGCATTTGAGGACACTTAAACTATCAAAACAAAGCCCTAAAAGAGTCAAAATCTCGGACTCATCAACACCACTAACTTAAACTTTTGTTTGTGCTTAAGTAAAAACTCAAGATCAATCAGTTCAACACGGATGTCTACAAACAATGTTGCTTAAGATTCAACATAAATGCACACACAATGTTCAAACTACACATACAATGCTAAATTGTGCACTCAAAGATTCAAATTATGACTCACCATTATCAAGTGTACTCAAGTTCACAATGCTTCCTTCAAATGAAAGTTCAAGGTCAACAAAGGTACTCAAATGCCCTCACAACAAAGATGATTCCACATTCCCACAAAATTTCTCAAAAATTTAAGGTCCCGAAATCACATACAACTCTCATACTCAGAATGACTAACACATGCATGACTCCACCCATAGACTTGCCCTTATTTTCCAAACATTCATTTCAGCTCACTAAAGATCACAAAGGTCTTTATAAGGCTTGTAATGAGGTTGAGTGTAAAGGTATGGTCATTTAGGCTTAGTGGCTTCTACTTTCATGAAATATGGCTTGAAAATCACTTTTTCTCCTCCTCTTTCACATTCAAACATGTTCATAATCCACCCCATTATTCAACTAAACATGAATCACTCGATACCCCATTTTTTACTATTCTTACACTTTATTTCACAACTTTTGCTCTTTTCCAGTCTTTTTCTTTTCTTTCTTCTTTTTCTTTTCTCTTTTTTTTTTTAACATGGAGGGGTTCCATATTTTTCAAAACAATCCATCAAAGGGGGAATTTTTCACACTTCTTGACTATCCTTCTTTTTCACCACACCCCTAACTTACGCTTTTGTCCTAAGTTGGCTATTCAAATGAATCAATACTTCATGAAGGTTATGGGTGATGGGATAAAGAGGTCAAAGTTGTTAAAGTTTCTTCCAAGAAAAGGATAGGTTCAAAAGGTGTAAAGCAAGGTTCACACATCTCACAAGGTTGACCACAAAGAGGTATATTGTCAAATTGGCTCACTCTAAAAAAAATCGCCTAAGATAATTTTAATTGCTTGGTTCACTTAATCATTCGGACCAACAGGGTAAATTTTAGGCGTCATCAAGCACAATGTTCAAGACAACCTCACCACACAAGTGTTGGAAGTGTTATTTTATTTAGGAATTATTTATTTCATGTTTGTTGGTCTTTTATTTAGTTGAATTGTTCAACTCCTAGTTATTAGGAAGTAGACGTGTTTTCACTTTAGAAAGAAGAGTTTGTTAGAAGTCCTAGTAGTAGTGGGTTTGTGGGTTTAGTGCTTAGCAAGAAAATCTCTTTAAAAGTCTATATAATTGACTTATCCTATTGCTATTGAAATAACAGAGTTACGCAGTTTCTTGTTTTGTTGGGTTGAGTTTTATTACCTGCTTTATTCATTGTTCTGCTTGGCATATTTTATCAGTGCTATCAGAGCAAGGTTAGATCTAGAAGAAAAATAAAAAAAAAACCTGTGAGGTCGAGTTTACCCAGAAATTTTATATTTTCTATGGTTTCAGAGAGAAACTTTGTGCAAGCAGCCATTCCCCGTTTTGATGGTCATTATGACCATTGGAGTATCCTGATAGAAAACTTTCTAAGGTCAGAGTATTGGCCAATTATTGAAGACGACATTGGTGTTCCAGCGGAATGCGAAGTTTTGACAAATGCTCAAAAGGTGTAGTTCGAAGCAAGAAAACTGAAAGATTTGAAAGCAAAAAATTATCTTTCAGGCTATTGAGCGTCCTATCTTGGAAACTATTCTTTGCAAAGAAACTTCCAAGGATATATGGGACTCAATGAAAAAGAAGTATCAAGGCACTACATGAGTGAACTGAGAACAACTTCAAGCCTTGAGAAGGGACTTCGAAACTTTGCAGATGAAGGAAGGTGAATCTGTCACTAGCTATTGTGCTAGAACCATAGAAATAAGCAACAAGATGCGATTTCATGGCGAGAAGATGAATGATGTCACAATCGTCGAAAAGATATTGTTACCTCCTGTATTCAGGTTAGTCAAAAATACAGAAAAAGAAAAAAGATGAAATAGACAGAATCATTTTTAATCCGAGTCCACATAAACCACTGTGTTTCATTAAGAAATTTAATCCCCTCACTGTACCCGAGGTTGCAGATTAATTCCTCCCAAGATAAAACGGATTAACCTGTTAAAGATGTAGTGGTACCTCAAACTTCAATAACTTCAGCGAACGCAAGAACAACAACAAGAGCACACACAGACTCAGTCGATCGACATTTTTATTTATGGAAGAAAATGTATGCAGAGAGGAAAAAATTTCAGTGTTTCAAAAAATGATAAAGACCTCTTATTTATAGCCATTTGCAGCAAGGAACGCGTTTGTTCAGAAAAATATGTTCAGACTCATTTTTTTCTAGAACAGTGTGTCCTTTGGGATAAGTAACGACTTTTCGGAAGGATTACCGTTTGGGAAAAATAACGACTTTTCGGAAGGATTACCGTTACACGTGAATTTCAAATAAATTCAGTTGCGCCAAATTAATTCTGTTATATAATTAACATTCTGAATTTATTTATAAGAGAAAGGAAATGATTTAACAAGATTGATTAAATAAATTTTGTCCAAAAATATTATCAATCAATCACATCATTTGCCAAATCCAAATCCAAATCCAAAGCTGAAACCGAAGCCGAAGCCGAGGCCGAGGCTGAGTGAGCGACGACGACGACGTGAGGGGGCACCTTCTTCTTAACCCTTTAAGAACTAAAGGAAGTGTTTCCTAATATAAGGACAACAATTTCCTTTCTTCTACCAATATGGTAAAGATGACCTTTCATTTGCACTTTTGCAATGACTTTTCATTTTCCCTCCAAAATTGGTTCCCCCACTTTCATTGGTTCTTCCACTTTCCATTTTCTCTTTTTATTTCCCATTCACACCTTGCTAAACCCAACAATCCCCCACATGAATGGGGAATGGCTATTGTTAAAACATATGCATGAAAAACTTGTGTGTCTCGTAAGTAAGGGTTAATCGCATCTGGATAAGTAGGTTGCCCTTTAAACTTTACGTAGTGAACATATATCGGATATACTCGATCAATCGGTAGATTTGATATCTTTGAACCGTCGAGCTTTAGTGTATACCTAGACAACATAAGTCACACAATCAACCCTTGAACTATTTTTGGTTCTCATTGTTTTGTTCGTTTTAGCCATGAACACCTCTCGGTTAATAAGTGCTTAGATAACTGGCCTTACTGGATTCTCCTTGAAGCAGCTTACACTTCACACTTACATAGGTGGTTTCTAACTGTGTTATCCCATAGATACACTATTTGATATACCCTGTATCAAACTTAGAAACCATTAAAAAGTCCTTATGCCGTTATCCTGGTTACTGAACATTGTCTCATCATGAGAATGGACCATCAAATATGTTTTGACAATGTTGAACCGTCATCTATGACTTTGTTTGATGTCCTTGAACCTATATCTTGGGATCTCCAGTCTTCTAGGTAGAGTTACCGCCACAATGACTTGTTCTCGGCCATAGTCCCATTCCCGTCGATGATCTCTCAACTCCCTCTCTAGTTAGGCCTTTTGTAAGTGGATCCGACACATTATCCTTTGAGTTTACATAGTCAATTGTGATAATTCCACTAGAGAGTAGTTGTCTAACAGAGTTATGTCTTCGTCTTATGTGACAAGACTTCCCGTTATACATAACGCTTCTAGCCCTTTCTATTGCAGCTTGACTATCACAGTGTATGCATATAGGGGCCATTGGTTTGGGCCAAAACGGAATATCTTCTAAGAAATTCCGGAACCATTCAGATTCTTCACCTGCCTTGTCTAAGGCGATGAATTCTGAATCCATTGTAGATAGACCTATACATGTTTGTTTGGACAATTTCCAAGATATTGCTCCTCCACCAATAGTGAAAACATATCCACTCGTGGATTTCGTTTCAGTTGACCCAGTAATCCAATTTGCATCACTATATCCTTCAAGAACTGCTGGATAATTGTTGTAATGCAAAGCATAGTTTTGAGTGTCTTCTAAGTACCCCAAAACTCTCTTCATTGCCAACTAATGATTTTGAGTGGGATTACTTGTGTATCGACTTAGTTTACTTATAGCGCAGGCTATGTCTGGTCGTGTACAATTCATGACATACATCAAACTTCCCAATACTCTGGCGTAATCCAATTGAGACTGACTTTCACCTTTATTCTTAGCAAGATTAAGGTTCACATCAATTGGGATCTTTGCCTTTTTGAAATTCAAATACTTGAACTTTTCAAGTACCTTTTGAATATAATGAGTTTGAGACAATGCTAGACCGTTAGGAGTTTTGTGACTCTTTATTCCCAATATCAAATCGGCTACTCCTACATCTTTCATATCAAACTTACTAGCAAGAATACGCTTAGTAGCTTTTATATTGGCAATGTCCTTGCTCATTATCAGCATGTCATCCATATATAGGCATACGATGACTTCCTGATCCGTAGTGTCTTTAATGTAAACACATTTATCACACTCATTGATCTTAAATCCATTTGACAACATGGTTTGATCAAACTTTGCATCCCATTGTTTCGGTGCTTGTTTTAGTCCATAAAGTGACT
>JAJOOE010006740.1:0-28129 GCA_036250405.1 Solanum raphanifolium
TTGCCCTTAGTCCCTATTTCCCGTTAATTAATGTTGAATGTACTTCCGCGACCGATGAAGTGTGATGACAAGTTTGAGAGGCTTGTTTGGGGTTCCTTCGGGTTCCTCATTCGCCATGTCACGTCTAGGCCCTAGGCTTGGGTCGTGACAGGTATGAAGAAGGATATAGCGGGTTTTGTGTCCAAATGTCTGAATTGTCAACAAGTTAAGGACGAACATCTAAAATCGGGAGGCTTGCTCCAAGATATAAATATTCCCACTTGGAAGTGGGAGGAGGTGAATATGGAATTTGTTGTGGGTTTGCCTCATACTCGGAGGCAACATGACTCTATTTGGGTCATTGTTGATAGGATGACTAAATAAGCCCATTTCATTCCCGTCAAGGTTGCCTTTTCGATGGAAGATTATGCTAAGTTGTATATCAAGGAGGTAGTGAAGTTGCATGGGATTCCTTTGTCAATCATATCGGACCGGGGTGCTCAATTTACTTCACATTTTTGGAAGGCGTTTCAACAAGGATTTGGTACCAATGTTAAACTTAGTATCGCTTTCCACCCTCAAATGGATGATCAAGCCAAACGCACCATTCAAACCTTATAGGACATGTTGGGGGGTGTGTGATTGCAAGGGTAATTGGGACGATCATCTTCCTTTGATAGAATTTGCCTACAATAATAGTTACAACTCTAGCATTGCCATGGCTCCATCTGAAGCATTATATGGAAGAAGGTGTAGATCTCCGGTTGGGTGGTTTGAAGTAGGTGAGTTTGCTCTAATTGGTCCCGAACTAGTTTATGATGCCATTGAAAAAGTTCAACTCATTAGAGAGGGGTTGAAGACGGCCCAAAGTCGGCAAAAGTCCTATGTCAACAATATAATAAGGGATCTTGAATTGGAGGTAGGTGATGGGGTCTACTTCAAAAGCTCACCCATGAAAGGTGTGATGTGGTTTGGCAAGAAGGGGAAACTTAGTCCCTGGTATGTGGGCCCATATCAAATCTTGAAACGTGTAGGGAAAGTTGCATATGAATTGGACTTGGCAAGTGAGTTGGCTCCGGTTCACCCGGTGTTTCATGTTTCCATGCTTAAGAAGTGCATTGGTGATCCGGTATCCATCCTTCCTTTAGAGCGTTTAGGAGTTGATGAGAACCTTTCCTATGAAGAAGTCCCGGTTGAGATTTTGGACCGGCAAATTAAGAAGTTAAGGAACAAATAGGTAATTTCCGTTAAGGTCTTATGGAGGAATCACTTAGTTGAGGGTGCTACATGGGAGGAGGAGGCCGACATGAAGTCCCACTATCCTCATCTTTTTCCTTCTACTCCTATCCCTACTTAAGGTAAATAGTTTCTTGAGTTTGGTGTTTTGGAAATCATTTGTGCTATGAGTTTCTTTATGGTTTCCTTATGTTGTACATGTTCTTTTGCGAATTCATGTTTAGTATATATTTAGTTTTCATGATTTGTATGTCCGTCATGTTGGTTTGCACTTTAGTATGATAGTTGCATATTTGACTTCATGAGGTGAAATAATGAACATGTTTCGCTATATTTGTGATGATATGGCTTATTGTCTCTATAATGTTGTGTTGAGCTCATTCTAAGTTGGAGAAGGTAGTTCCTCCTACAATCATGTGAAATCATGAGTTTAGTTCATAGTGAGTTGTGGATTAAGTTCCTATTATCTTATGATTGCATTGTTTATATCTTGAGATGGAGTTGATGTTTCCTCCTTTTATTGTGTATTGTTTTGATGTTGGGCAGCTAGTCTTGAGTCTTTACCTCTGTAAGGTGTCTAGATCATCATTTGAGGACTAATGTTCCTAAGGGGGAGATAATGTAACACTCCGGCAAATGGTAGGTTGAACTAGACCCTAAACGTAAGGATGAACGTCTTGAATATGAGTTATAGAGGTCAAGGACTTGAGGCAAGTGTCATGGCCAAGGGGCCATGCGAAAGAGAAAAGGCCAAGGCTGCCCCTAGCCATTAGCTGCTGCCCCAACCTTCACGAAAAGGACCACGAGTCATGTTCCTCACCACAACTTGTGCAGGTGAGCGTGGTCTTGCCTTGGCCAAGAAAGTTTGGCCATCAAATTTCCTAGCTACTACCTCAACTTCACGGCCATCACCACGGTCCGTGTTCTTGACCACGACCAAGAAGGCTCTCGTAGAGTTGCCTTAGGCAAATACTCAAATGGCCCCAAATGGAAAAATCCCTACCTCAACTCCATGGGCCTGACTACGTGTCGTGGTCCAATTCACGAGTCGTGAAGAGGCCCGTGGAGATGACTTTGGCGATTGAACGTTTGGCACAAAAATGGAGGCCACTGCCTCACCTTCACGGGCAGGACCACAGGTCGCGATCCTTACCACTGCTCGTGAAGGTGGCCTTGGTGACTGGGCTTGAGTTTTAAGTGGGGGTTAAACAAGTCTTTTTCCTATTTTAGTCCAAATAAGTTGGGGTGGTTTGGGCATTTGAGGGGGTGGTTTATATATTGTTTTAAAGCTAAATTCACCCATTTTCAAGTCATACACTCAATCACCCAAATATTTCCCCAAAATCCTCTCCTCTCAATATTTCTCTCTGTAGAAGTTCCTCCATTGAAGAACACCAAGAACTTGAAGGTTAGGGCTCAAGAATCAATCTTCTCAACTCCAAATCATGGGCAAAGCTTCAATTAAGGTATCTGGACCTTGATTCATCCAATACTTTTCTCCATGAAGCCCTTCAAATTCTAACTTCGAAATTGGTATATTGTTCAAAAACTAGGGATTCTATTCTAGCCATAGGTTCTTCCTAAAAATGATTTTATTATGTTATTTGCATTATATTATGGATGATTTGATGTTTCATGGTGATTTTTATTGTAAATTTACCCATGAACACAAGTGTTACCGCATGACCCCAATTTCATGAATTGTGATGGGTTTTTTGATGCAAGGTGAAGACTAAGAATTGTATCTATGTTGAGGTTATTATTGAATATTGTTTTATTCATGCTTAGAGTAGTATTTTATAATTGTGATTGTCAGACTTGGTTCATGACTCTTGAAGGGGGTAAATTGTAAAGGTTTGTTCATGAATGATGGAAGTTGTATGTGAACTTATAATTCACTTGAAAGGTAAAGATCTTATCACCATTGTGTAAAATTGAGGTATTTTGGAAAGGTTAATTGTTCCCTTACCCTATACACATATTCATGTATGACTTGTATAGGTTGGTGATAACATTGCAGTTTGATTGAAAGGCTAATTCTCATGAAAAACACTATGAATGTAAAGTGAAAGTTCTCCTTACATATTGATGACGATTCTAAGGTTGAAAGTACATTCTCACTCTTAATGAATATATGAGCTATTTTGATGAATTGTATCGAAAGAAGGGAAAAGTATTCCGTGACACATGTAAATGCATTTCAAGATGTAATTATGTATAATTTGGGAAATAATGCTTAGCACTGACTGGATATAGACAATGAGGTAAAGGCCCTTCCGCTAATTCAAGAGGATGGGTCATCCAATTGAACTCATGAGATGGAAGCCCCTCCGCTAATGCAATAGGGCGAGTTTCTAGAAGAAATATCCCTACACCATAACTATGTGCCAACATAGGACTTAGCTAGTGGATCCACCTTATGGCTATATATTTAGTTCTACCTTAGGCAAGTAAGACAACTTCTTTCGGTGTGGGGTTATACGACACCGGATTAAGTGTAGATCACATGGTCTATGTCGGTTATGAAAACTTTTCCCTATATAATAAAGATAATGAATGAGACAGGAACTATACTATGACTTCTTGGTGAGCTTACTTAGTTGGAGTGGGGGTACGAGACTTCATTCCCACATTGCACAAGTAGACTTAGTAGGATCTTGTAGTATGGTTCTTTTATGTTCTGATGAGATTGAATGTATGTATGTACGTTGAATGGATAGTTGATATGAATGACTTTCCTTATGTTCAAATAATGTACATGAATAGTTCCTTATTGTTGGCTATTGATTATGATGAGTCTAAAGGTGATGTGTATGACTAAGGTAGTTCCAAGGGAATACTTGGTATGGTTGGTATTTGGAATGCCAACCATACATTGCATAATTGTTCCTTAGGGGTTGCTAAGGTCTTGATATTACTATGTTGCGAATATAAATATGATTATGACTTGTCTCTGACATTGTAAATGTATGTTGGTCTCCAAACTTCGTAAATGCATTCTTTTCAAATAAATGTCCTTTTTATCATGTTTAAAGGATTTTATGCATGTTTCCATACTAAGTATATATTATGTGCTAACCCCTTCTTCCTTCTACATCTTAATGAGTGCAGGTTCCGGCTAGGTGACTTTCACTCTCCTTTTGAAGAAGATTTGGATTGCTTATCTCCAAGTTGTGGTGAGTCCTCAAGTTCAGGGACGAGATTTCCTATTTCTTAGTTTCATTTGTACCTCGTATATTGAGACAATTATTGATGTAAAGGGCTAAGTCCCAAAATTTTATATTCCTATGTTTAGATGGTAAATGAGACAAAGTCTAAATTTCCTATTACTTTCTTTTATGAAAAGTTAAGTTGGACTTCGATTGTAAAGTTTTAAATTTTTCCGCATTATTTTCTATGTCTTATGTAATGATGATGCTAGAGGCTTGTATGAGACCCCTTCGGGGTCAAGTACGTCATGTTACATCTAGGGGCTAGCCTTGGGTCGTGACAAGCTAGTAAGAGGGACCCGGGGGCGAGGTTGATATCGTGAGTCATCCTACCATGCAGTCAGCTCCTAGGCCAGCTAGAAAGAGAGACCCGGGGACAACCAGCCAGCACCACATTCCCAGCCCTGCTAGGAAGAGAGGCTCGGGGGCGATCACCGAAATCACCGAGTCTACCCAACCATCATACGCTCCCAACCCAGCTAGAAATAACGACCCCAGTGGTGATGGTATCTCCAATAGGATCCAATCCAACAACAACCATCGTGGAAGACGGTCCACTCTAAGAAATCACAGAAAATGCTCCATGCCTATACTATCTCAATCCCACACCTCTAGTGATGCACTGAACCTTCCAGAATGCGTCGGAACCGCAAAATTAGAGGTAGAAGATACATAAGTGCATTAAGCAGCGATAGCGCCTAATCTAAGTCTCAAACTATACGACTAAAGTATGCTACTCCAGTCTACAAGGAGCTAAGTCATCCGAACGACGTCGGCAGAAGGTCAAGGTTATCCAGCCCACACGAGTCATAAGTTTAAGGCAATGCTAGCCTAACCTAGACTAAGGACATCATACTTATAGTTAAGGATGAATCAAGCATACAACACATAACATACAAGCATACAATAGCATTTAGCACATAAGTATGCAACTCTACTAAACCGGTTAGCATGGTACTACACCCAAAATATGGCCAATCAATCCCAACATGACGTATCTAATCAAAGTAAAGTAGGAAACTGGTACCCACTCCCAATTAACTCCAATTGACATGCTTTTACACAATTAAGCTCAATCTAATAGAAAGGAAGTCGTAACCTACCTTAAGACCGATCGCGCGTGCTCCAAATCACTTTGCCGGAGCTTTTCATTCCCGAACGACCCTTGAACGCTGTCACTCTATCAAATATTGGATCAAAATATTAGTTCGGTTGTTTAGATACCAAAAATACAACAAACGGAGATGGGTCAATTTTGGAGTCAAAACGGGAATCATGGGATCCACACCGAACTGTTTGGATTTGACTCTGCCAAGAGACTCAATTTTGGAACACAATTCGAGGCTCAAAACGCAGCAAAACCCAACATGCAAGAAAACCACATTTTAATCAACTTAAAAAAGAACATTTAGTAGTGTAAACTTGGAATTTACAATAATCGACTGGTGCCCAGCACTTGTTGAACACTCTACGACTTAGCCACGATAATTCCCAACACGTGGAACTTCGAATCAACCAAAACCGAGCTAAAATGAGTGAGATATGACCAAAACAAGAAAGTCGAAAATAAGAACTCGAAAAAGGGCCTAACAGTTAGGTTTATAACCAAATTTACCTCGAACGACGTTCACCCTAAAACCTCCGAACACTCTACAGCGAAGACATTAAAAATACGAAGCACCCGCACTTCGAATCTCCTAATTCTGTTGAGAGATGAGAGAGTTAGGAAGTTTTAATGTTTTGAAAAGACTGCAGATTTTCTGCATTATATATAAGATTTTCAGCATATTTTTCGAAAACCTAAAAACTCCGACGAGGTGCTCTGAATTCGTTCGAAACCCCATGCACGCAAATAAGATATGCAACTATACCACATTCGATATTTCGCACTCAATAGCACAATCAAAATTTCCATACGAGGTCATCTTGACAAAAAGTGGATCCAACACCCAAACACCATTTTAAGTCAAAAACCATAAAAGGGCTCGGGAAAATATCGGAAACCTCGGGACACAAAAGACGCATCAATCTAGACCAAAGTCGACATTTCGGAGCTGACCGCGCTGACAAAATTCTCATCCGACCGCGTTTTCTCAGAATGTTGAGTAAAGTCAAACTTATGCTTAAACTTAAACTTAAAATGCCTAATTGCACCGACTACCACTGAAAACCTCGGGAGTCATGCCGACCACTTTACTAGCGTAAAATGACCCTTCCGGAGCAGATGGAATCATCAAAATTGGATTCTGATGTCATCTTCTTGAACTTTTGATAAAAAATGATCGTTCAAGTTTCATAATCTCCAAAAAACACTAAAACTGGCACAATAACCAAACGAACGACCATGTGACCGAACTGTTAGTCCCAACAAGTCATAAATTACTTAGGGTCGCTACAGGAATGCTCTAACTACACACAGAAGGCAAATCATAGAAATGACCAGGAGAGACATTACAATATCCACTACTAAAAAGAACATTTGTCCGTGAAAGTAAGGGTCAAGAAGTCCCTAAAGGCTCAAACAAGCCGGGAAACTGCTCTTACATCTCCTGCTCGGTCTCCCAGGTAGCCTCCTCGACTAGACGATGCCTCCAACTGACTTTAACAACTAGAATGGTTCTCGAGCGCAGTTTCCTCACATTTTTGGCTAGAATGGCAACTGGCTCCTTTATAAATGTCAAACAGTCATCCAACTCTACTGCATCATAGTGGAGCACATGGGACTCGTGAGGAACATACCGGCGCAAAATCGAGACATGGAAAACCGGGTGGATGCCTGAAAATGCTAGAGGTAGGGCCAGCTCATAAGCAACCTCCCCAACTGTCCAGAGTATCTCAAAAAGCCCAATGTACCCGGGGCTATGCTTGCCCCGCCTCCCAAACCTCATCACGCCCTTCATGGGCAACACACAGAGGAATACCCGATCACCAATAGAGAATCTTAAAGGTCAACGGATCCGATTCGCATAAATTTGGTGCCTACTTTGAGCCGTCTTGAGTCTATCCTGAATCACTCTCACCTAGTCCAAAGCCTCCCAAATCAAATTCGTACCCTACGGCCTAGGATTTGTAGACTCATATCAACCCACTGGAGATTGACAACGCCTACCATACAAGGCCTCAAATGGGGCCATCTGAATGATAGAATGGTAGTTGTTGTTATACGCTAAGTTCGCCAAAGGCAAAAACTGGTCCCAATGACCACCAAACTCCAAAACACAAGCCCGCAGCATGTCCTCAAGGACCTGAATAGTACGCTCTGACTGACCATCAGTGTGCGGGTGGAAAGGTGTGCTAAGGTTAACCCGGGTGCCTCACTTATCCTGAAATGTCCTCTAAAAGCTAGATGTGAACTGAGAACCCCGATTTGATATAATCAAAATTGGCACCCCATGAAGTCGAACCAACTCCCAAATGTAGATACGAGCCAACCTCTGGACGCTAAATGAAGACTGAACAGGAAGGAAATGTGCTGACTTGGTCAATCTATCAATGAATGCTATCAACACCTCTAAAAGTGTGTGGTAGGCCAGCCACAAAATCCATAGTAATGCGATCCCACTTCCACTCCGGAATGGGTAATATCTGAAACTCACCACCAGGCCTCAAATGCTCAGCCTTTACCTGCTGGGAGTATAAGCAAGGGCAAACAAAGTCAATAATCTCTCACCTCATGCCACTACACCAGTAATGCTGCCTCAAATCACGATACATTTTCGTTGTGCCCGAATGGATAGAGTATATAGACTCATGGGCCTCAGAAAGTATCAACTATTTCAAATCCCTAACTCTCGGAACACAGATGCGGCCGACGAATCTCAACACTCTATCAGGATCTAAGGTAGCCTGACCACCATCACCCGCTAACACATGATCTCTAAGGACCACCAAGGCCTCTTCCTCAAACTGACAACCACGAATCCTATCAAGCAAAGAACACTGAACTCTCATATAGACCAAGATGTGTATAGAATCTGAGATATCCAATTGAACCATGCTATTGTCTAAAAACGGAATGTCCAAAGCCAAGGGTCGCTCCTAAACATATAAGAAGGTTAGACCACCCATACTCACTACCTTTGTAACACCCCGTAAAAACTAGTAAGACCTAGCTAATACTTGACGAAATCTAATAGGTGAAACTAGAGCCTCACATGTGAGTTTGAAGTTAGTAACTTGATTAAATGTTGTTAAATCGTTTCCTGAGTGAAGGTTGAGGAATTTAGGGGCTCAACGTCCCAGAAACTAGTAAGTTGAACCAGTGTGTTGTAGTCTTATAGTGGAGTTTTGGTGTGTCGTATGAGGGTTAAAATCAAGATAAATGGCTCCCGTACTTAGAATGACATGTTTAGGGGTTAAACGTCTGGGTACGACTTCCCAAGGACCACCCAAGGGGTCCTTGAGGAGGACCCCAAAACTGCCCAAAAAGCTATCAAAACAACTTGATTCACGGACCCAAACCCCGCCCCTTAGATCAACCTACGCCCCGTAGGTAATGGGATTCTACACCTAAGGTATGGATGCTTTTCATTCTTGGTTAGCTATCACCAAGAATCCCCTTCAACTATGTTTTCAAATTCCCCAAATCTAGGTTTTTCAAATGTAGTCATGGGTCTTCTTCCAAAACGAATTCAATGGGTTAATTATGGTTCATTATGATTGTTTAAGATTATTTATGGTTGGATTATTGTAGTATTGATGGTTTTTCATGAAAATCTCCCTTGGACCCATGATTTCCCCTTCTTCCCAAATTGTGAACTAGGGTGTGACTTGATTGATGATGAAACCTTAACAAGTGCTTGTTTCTACATTGAATTATGTTCGTTAGTGATGATACTACTGATTTTAACTTGAATTCCAAAAAATCCGTGTGTTTTCCCCAAACCTAGCTATGGCTCTTCCCTACACAATGAATGTTGTTAGAAGTTGATTTAATTGATTGAATGTGAGTTGATTATGATGTATTTACATGATCTAATTATAAATCTACCTATATTATTGATTAACATAAGATTCTAGGGTTATATCATGAAAGAGGCAAATTGAGGGTTAGATGTCAGCCTTTAAGATTGATGAACTTCTTAGTGAATTGCTTTAGATTAAATAACTTAGACATGAATTGCTTATCAATGAATCTTGTAGACATGAACTAACTTTATTAGGTCTTATATGATGGATCATGGTTGAAGTATTATTGTGATCTAGTTTACTTGATGCTATATGTTTATAATTGAGTAAGAATGAAGTATGTAGTTAAGATACCTTGAGAGTTAGGTTTTCAAGAAGATCATATGAGGCATGGCTTGAGTGTAAGGCCCTTAATATGAAGATGATTCCTAAGGCTTAAAGGGTAAAAGCTAATTTGAATAAATTAAGGATGCTTAGGCTTAAAGAATGAAGCTATTATGTAGGTTGAAGTTGTATATGGCATTATTGTGCAAATACTTCACCTATATGACCTATAATATTATCAAATGAGTTTATGCATGAAATGAATGTGTTACTTGAGTCATGGTTGTGTCTATGCTATATATGTTGAATGCTAGATGTGTTGACTCAATGTGACTCTTAAATGCAATATATGTATATTATGTGTGATTGTGGTGTTATGTACATGCTTATGAACAATTGAGAAGGAAGTGTCTATGATGATAATGTATCTATGGTGTTGATTGAAAGGTTAGTTCTCATATGGACCTTTACATACTATTATGCATGGAATGTATGTGATCATGTTTATCCACTTGAAAGGTGGATGTGTTTAGTTAATATGTATGTATGATATGTTATGACTATGGTGGTATTATTGTGTTGATGAAAAGGCTAATTCTCATGAAAACACTATGATTGATAATGTGAAAGGTTTACTCACTTATTAATTGTTCTAAAGTGAAAGGATATTCTCAATTAATGAATCTTTGGGCTAATATGATATATGTTGGTTTGAGTGGCTAGTGTATTCTTTCACTAACCTAAACTTAAGTATAGGCTTAATGTGACTTTTAAAGGGAATTATTCTTAGCACCGAGCAGTTATGAGTATGAGATGGGTTTCTTCACACTAGTTGGGAGGTTCACATTACGGTGTCTCATAGGATGGAAACCTTCTATGCTTAGCAAGTCTGGGTTTCTAGTAGCAACCCCCATATACCATAACTATGTGCCCACATGGGTATATAGCTAGTGGATCCACCTTTAAGTCATTATGTACCTTCTACCTTAGGCAAGTAGGACACCCTCTTTTGGGTGTGAAGGTAGAACACCGGATTCCATGTAGCTCACATGGTCTATGTCGGTTAAGGTTAATCTCTTTAAATGATAAGAATATGAATTATGATAAGAACATGGGCATGTTCTATGTTTCCCCAAGAAGTTCTACTTAGCATGAATGGTGGTATAGGACTTCATTCATGCATTGCACAAGTAGTCATTGAGAGTTGGAATGATATGTGTCTTTTATGATATGATGACTATGAGTTGAATGAATGCTTTATCTGAGTTATGAATATGGACTATGCTTATGAATTCTTAATAAGTTTACTTAGTGTGAGTCGGGGTATGGGATTTCATTTACACATTGCTCAAGTAGACTTAAAAAAGGGTTCTGGGGTAGGTTCTCTTATGTTATGATGTTATGATGACTTATGAATTATGTATGAAAGGTATGTATGAATGTTAACGTTTGTCTTCACTTGTTACAAGTTATGAACATGAATGACTCCTTACTTATGTATGTTGGTTATGAATGAACTAAAAGTAAGATATGTATGTTGTTGGTGGCCTAAATGTGATACTTGGCATTTGGTAGGGTTATGGGACCTTACCTTTGCATTATACTAGTATGACTTTGGGTGGAATATATGTAGTGTGAACTTATGTTATGCATGATCATGATAGCCCTAAAGTGAGACTTAGTGTAAATAGGATTATGGGATCCTAGCTATGCATTGCACAAGTTTAGCTTAGGGTTGTTCATTTGATAGTCCTATAATGTTGATATGATCTTTTTATGAAATTATGCATGTGAACTATGTGTTTTGAACATTGGAGTATGCATTATGTTGCGTTGGAGACTATGCTTGTAATTGTGACGATATTCTATATGTTATGATGAATTGTGCATGACTTGTCTTATGAGCTACATTGTCCAATTATTTCAAAGATGATGTTCAAAAGTGGCATGAAGCATGGTTTTAAACAAAATGTCCCTTTTTATGCATGTTTTAAGGATTTTCTTGCATGGCTTCCATAGTTAGTACATTTTGTGCTAATCCATATTTCTGGATTTTCTGTAAGTGTAGGCTTTGGAGATATTGGATTCTATCCTCGTGGCTAGGACCCTAGTAGATCAAGAAGAAAAAGATTGGTGAGTCCTCATAGTATTCGAGGGCTCAACCACATGTCCTTTATTGTCTTTCTTTAATGTCTTTAGATTTATATAAGGGTCATGTCCCTAAGATTGTATCAAAGAGTTTTAATTTTAATGTTTTTGCATTTTTCCTATGTTCTTATGTCATGATATGGTAAGGGCTTGTATAAGACCCCTTCGGGATCAAGTACGCCGTGTTGTGACTAGGGGTGCTCTCGGGTCATGACAAACTTGGTATCAGAGCATATGGTTTTGGCATGGTCTTAGGATGTCTCAAACCACATCTAGTAGAGTCTTGTTCATCGGTGTGAGTCGCGACACATCTTTGAGCGAGAGGCTATAAGACGGTAGGAAACTTCACTTCTTCATCCTCTAAGTCATGCCATAGATGTATAAGCTCTCTCTCTTATCACCTATCCAATGGTCTTTAGGATGTGAGTATTAGGAGGGTTTATGCTACAAGGAGTGAGGGAGAAATGTTGGTTGTGATGCCAATTGTGGCTAGGTAACTTGAGAGATTTGAGGTAATAGTTTGTGATGTTGCCTTTAGTATGAATGATGCTTCATAGTTTCCCTTTATGTTATGAAAGATGTTTAGAAGAATTTGGGTAGGCTTACTCCCAAGGGGGGGATAGTGTGCCTACCTAGCAAGGTGATTGTGAGGTATGTTTAGTTGTTGGGAGAACCCGTCTTAGACATGGTGAGTTTCGAGGTATGTTGATAGATTGGTGGAATAGTGGTGCTTAAGTGGTGCCTAGAGAGGTAGAGTGAGTAGACTCCTTTAAAGGAGGATGGAGGTGTAATTCTCCATGGTTTAGAATCATCTTGCGTGATGAGTGTGAAGGTGTAGTTATGACTTTCTCCGACCTTAGAATTGAAGGAAATGATGATGTAAAGGGTTTTTATAGGCTTACCCACAAGTGGGGGATAATGTGCGAAGATGGTAAGGTCTTTGAGTGTCCTTGATGTTTATGAATTAGGCTTGCTTGATAATCTCACTTTAAGAGGTGTAGAGAGTTTGAGGAGTTTAGTCCCGGTTTGGTAGGCATATGAGACCTTGAGTGGTGTTAGTAAGGTTGCTTGTGAGCAAAAGTGCTTAAATGAGAACCTTTCTAAGTTAGAAGCACTAATTGGGATCTTAGACCGGCAAGTTAAGAAATAGAAGAATAAGAAAGTGCTTCCATGAGAATGTGGAGGAGTGGTTTTTAGTAAAGGGTTTTAGCTAAAGTTGCTTATTTGAGAGGCCAAGGGCCAATGAGATGTCCCAATATCCTTATGTTCCCTTCTATTCCTCCTCTAGCTTAAGATGATAAGTTCTCCTTGACTCATTTTATGATTTTGGAGTCTTGGATGTTATGTGTATCCTATGGTTCCCTTGTCCTTTAGAGTTACTCTCTTGTTAACCTTGGTAGGGTTTGGATTCATGGTTATTAGACCTCTATTAGTTTTAGAGCCCAGTAAGGTTTTAATGGGTCTTACACATGCTACGAGTTTGTGGGGGGAAGGGGGGATCATGTGCTTATTAGATAGCAATATTGATTGAGAGTCCCAATGTCCTCATCCCTTTTTTCTATTCCTATTCAAGCTTGAAACCAAGAGTTCCTTTTTGGGCTTGTTTTGTGTTTAGGAGTCATTAGTGTTTTAGAGATTTCGATGACCTCCTTATGTTATGCATGTTTTTGAAAGATTCTTATTTTGTATAAAATGGATTTCTCATGATTTACATGTTTCACATGTTGTGGTGCATCTTAGTATGGTGATTGCATATTTGACTTCATGAGATGATGTGATGAACATGCTTTGTTATTTTTTTGATGAATTTACACATTGGCTCCATAATGTTGTATTGAGCTTGCTTATAGTTGGAAAAAGGTAAATTCTTCCTATGACTATGCAATTAATTCTGTTTGGAAGTGTTTGTGAAGGCACACTCCCAAGGAGGAGGAGATGGTTTGGCTAGCTAACATTGTGTTATGTGCTTATGTGTTGCCTTGACTTCCTTATATGATGCATGTTCATGAAAACTCGTGTTTTGAAAAGAAAGTGAGTTTATGTGAATTGTTTTCCTCTTGTAATAGTGCTTTGGGTAAGAGGTGCCCATTGTGCTTCATGAGAAGAATATATGAGCATGTTTTAGTTTGGAGTTGAGAAATTCCTCCTAGAATGTAATGCTTTTTGAGAGTAAATTGCATAATGTGCTTAATGATGTTATGATGAGCATGATTTGAGTTGGAGAAGGTAATTTCTCCAATGAAATGAAAATGTTGAAGTTATGATGCATAATGAGTTGTAGATGTAGTTCCTACTTCTTGGTATTGCATTGAGTATGTTTGAGATGGAGTTGATGTTTCCTCCTAGTTTTGTGCATTTTTTATGATGTTGCATGCATGATTGGGCTGCTAGTATTGAATCTTTAATTCCATGAAGTGTTTAAAGTATCATTCGAGGACGAATGTTCCTAAGAGGGGAAAATGTAACACCCCGTAAAAACTAGTAAGACCTAGCTAATGCTTGACGGAATCTAATAGGTGAAACTAGAGCCTCACATGTGAGTTTGAAGTTAGTAACTAGATTAAATGTTGTTAGATGGTTTCCTGAGTGAACGTTGAGGAATTTAGGGGCTAAACGTCAAGATACTACTATAAAGCCCGGAAACTAGTAAGTTGAACTAGTGTGTTGTAGAGTCTTGTAGTGGAGTTTTGGTGTGTCATATGAGGGTTAAAATCAAGATAAATGGCTCCCGTACTTAGAATGACATGTTTAGGAGTTAAACGTCTGGGCAGGACTCCCCAAGGACCACCTAAGGGGTCCTTGAGGAGGACCCCAACACTGCCCAAAAAGCTGTCAAAACAGCTTGATTCACTGACCTAAACCATGCCCCTTAGATCAACCTACGCCCCATAGGTCATGGGCGTGGGTTAGGACTTAGTGTAGGAAGGCTTGGCCTTCATTTTTGAGCCCTAGCCCCAAACCACGGAACCACTGGACAGTCAGTAGACCCATCCACGGTCCGTGGATGGGTGGGCGTAGGTGCTGCCAGGTTTTGACTTTTTATTTTTAAGTTAGATATTTGGGATTTAGTTAGCTAATTAATTAAGGTCTTATGGGGTTGGTTAAGTAATTAAATAACCTTCTTTCAATAGTTAATAGACCCCTAAACTAACCACTTTAACCCATTCATCTAAAGACCCCAAATCAAATCCCAACTTCCTTTCCCTCCCAAAAATCTTCTCTCTAGACTCCATTGAAGAACATAGGAATGGATCAAGCTAGAGATTCAAGATGAAAACTTTTTCATATGAATTTGATGGGATTCTACACCTAAGGTATGGATGTTTTTCATTCTTGGTTAGCTATCACCAAGAAGCCCCTTCAACTATGTTTTCAAATTCCCCAAATCTAGGGTTTTCAAATCTAGTCATGGCTCTTCTTCCAAAACGAATTCAATGGGTTAATTATGGTTTATTATGATTGTTTAAGATGATTTATAGTTGGATTATTATTGTATTGATGGGTTTTGATGAAAATCTCCCTTGGACCCATGATTTTGCCTTCTTCCCAAATTGTGAACTAGGGTATGACTTGATTGATGATGAAGGCTTAACAAGTCATTGTTTCTACATTGAATTATGTTTTTTATTGAAGATACTAATGATTTTAGATGATTCTAACTTGCATTCCAAAGAATCCATGTGTTTTCCTCAAACCTAGCTATGGCTCTTCCCTACACAATGAATGTTGTTAGAAGTTGATTCACTTGATTGAATGTTAGTTGATTATGATGTAATTACATGATCTAATTATGAATCTACCTATATTCTTGATTAACCTAAGATTCTAGGGTTATATCATGAAAGAGGTATATTGAGGGTTAGATGTGAACCTTTAAGATTGATGAACTTCTTAGTGAATTGCCTTAGATTGGATCACTTAGACATGAATTGCTTATGAATGAATCATGTACAAATGAACTAAATTGATTAGGTATTATATGATGGATCATGGTTGAAGTAGTATTGTGATCTAGTTTACTTGATTCTATATGTCTATAATTGAGTAAGAATTAAGTATGTATTCAAGATACCTTAAGAGTTAGGTTTTCATGATGATCATGTGAGGCATGGCTTAAGGGTAAGTCTCTTAATAAGAAGATGATTCCTAAGGCTTAAAGGGTAAAAGCTAATATGAATAAGTTAAGGATTCTTATACTTAAAGAAGGAAGCTATTATGTAAGTTGAAGTTGCATATGACATTATTGTGCAAAGACTTCACCCACATGACCTATAATATGATCACATGATTTTATGCATGAAATGAATGTGTAACTTGAGTCATGGTTGTGGCTATGCTATATATGTTGAATGCTAGATGTGTTGACTCAATGTGACTCTTAAATGCAATATATGTGTATTATGTGTGATTGTGGTATTATGTACATGCTTATGAACACTTGAGAAGAAAGTGTCTATGATGATAATGTATCTATGGTGTTGATTGAAAGGTTAGTTCTCATATGCACCTTTACATACTATTATGCATTGAATGTACATGATCATGTTGATCCATTATGGTGTCTCCTGGGATGGAAATCTTAGACGTTTAGCAACGGGTTTCTAGTAGCAATCCCCATATCCCATAACTATGTGCCCACATAGGTATATAGCTAGTGGCTCCACCTTTAAGCTATTATGTACGTTCTACCTTAGGCAGGTAGGACACCCTTTTTTCGGTGTGGGAGTAGAACACCAGATTCCATATAGGTCACATGGTCTATGTCGGTTAAGGTTAATCTCCCTAAAAGATAAGAATATGAATTCTGATAAGAACATGAGCATGTTCTATGTTTCCTCAAGAGGTTCTACTTAGCATGAATGGGGGTATGGGACTTCATCGTGCATTGCACAAGTAGGCTTTGAGAGTGAGCATGATATGTCTCTTTTATGATATGATGATTATGAGTTGAATGAATGCTTTATATGAATTATTAATATGAATATGGACTATGCTTATGACTTCTTAATAAGTTTACTTAGTGTGAGTAGGGGTATGGGACTTCATTTACACATTGCACAAGTAGACTTAAAAAGGGGTTGTGGGGTAAGTTCAGTTATGTTATGATGACTTAAAAATTATCTGTGAAAGGTATATATGAATGTTAAGGTTTGTCTTCACTTGTTACAAGTTATGAACATGAATGACTCCTTACTTATGAATGTTGGTTATGAATGAACTAAAAGTAAGATATGTATGTTGTTGGCGGTCTAAATGTGATAGTTGGAATTTGGTAGGGTTATGGGACCTTACCTTTCCATTAGACTAGTATGACTTTCAGTGGCATATATGTGGTGTGAATTTATGTTATGCATGATTATGGTAGCCCTAAAGCAAGACTTAGTGTAAATAGGATTATGGGATCCTAGCTAAGCATTGCACAAGTTTAGTTTAGGGTTGTTCATGTGATAGGCCTATTATGTTGATATGATCTTGTTATGAAATTATGCATGTAAACTATGTATTTTGAAGATTGGAGTATGCATTATGTTGCGTTGGAGACTATGCTTGTAATTGTGATGCTATTATATATGTTATGATGAATTGTGCTTGACTTGTCTTATGAGCTACATTCTCCAATTATTTCAAAGATGATGTTCAAAAGTGGCATGAAGCATGGTTTTAAACAAAATGTCCCTTTTTATGCATGTTTTAAGGATTATCTTGCATGGCTTCCATAATTAGTACATTTTGTGCTAACCCAAATTTCTACATTTTCTATAAGTGTAGGCTTTGGAGATATTGGATTCTATCCTCGTGGCTAGGACTCGAGTAGATCAAGAAGAAGTAGATTGGTGAGTCCTCATATTATTTGAGGGCTCAACCACATGTCCTTTATTGTGTTTCTTTTATATCTTTAGATTTATGTAAGGACCGTGTCCCTAAGTCTGTTTTAAAGAGTTCTAATTCTAATATTATAGATGGTTTCAGACATAGTGTCATAGAATTTCTCATATTTTATAAAGACTTTGATTGTAAAGAAAAGTTTTAATTTTTCTGCATTTTTCCTATGTTCTTATGTGATATGCTAAGGCCTTGTATAAGACCCCTTTGGGGTCAAGTACGCGGTGTTACGACTAGTGGTTGCGCTCGGGTTGTGACAACCTTCCGGCTCAAGGCCTCCGCTACCACATTCGCCTTGCTCGAAAGATATAGAATAGAGAGGTCATAGGTCTTCAGGAGCTCAATCCAACGACGTTGTCTCGAATTAAGGTCCCTCTGGCTCATGATGTACTCAAGACTCCTATGATCGGTATAGATCTCACATCGAACTCTATACAAGTAGTGCCTCAAAATCTTAAGCACGAAAACTACCACTCCCAACTCCAAGTTTTGGGTGGGGTAGTTGCGCTAATGGATCTTAAGCTGCCTCGACGCATAAGCAATAACCTGGACCTGCTGCGTCAATACACAATCCAAACCAACGTCGGATGCGCACAATAAACCGTGAAACCCTCACCCTCAACTAGAAGAGTCAATATAGGAGCGGTAGTCAATAACTCTTTGAGCCTCAAAAACCTCCCCTCACACCCCTATGACCAAACAAAGGGAACATCAACACGAGTCAACCGGGTCAGAGGCGCTACCAAGGTAGAGAAACCCTCTACAAACCGTCTGTTGTAGCCTGCTAGTCCGACGAAGCTCCGAATCTCAGTAACTGAGGTGGGCCTAGCCCAATTACAAATAGCCTCAATCTTCGCCGGATCTACCATAATGCCATCCTTGGACACAACATGCCCCAAGAACGCTACAGAGTCTAACCAAAACAGGAGCTTTGAAAACTTGGCATAAAGTCGCTGATCTCTCAAAGTCTGGAGCACAACTCTCAAATGCTGCTCATGATCACCCCTACTCCGCGAGTATATCAAAATGTCATCGATGAAGACTATGACGAAGGAATAAAGATAAGGCCTGAACACGTGCGTCATCAAGTCCATAAAGGCAGCAGGGGCATTAGTCAACCCAAATGACATCACCAAGAACTCATAATGGCCATAACGGGTCCTAAATGTAGTCTTAGGGATGTCCTCTACCCTAATCCTTAATTGGTGGTAACCGGACATCAAATCAATCTTATAGAACACTAAAGCTCCCGGTAGGTTGTCAAATAGGTCATCAATCCTAGGCAGAGGATATCGATTCTTCACCGCTACCTTATTCAACTGTCTATAATCAATGCACATGTGCATCATACTGTCCTTTTTCTTTACAAAAAGAATGTGAGTGCCCCTAGGTGATACACTACGTCTGATAAATCCCTTACCCAAGAGATCTTAAAGCTGAACACTGAGCTCCTTTAGCTCTACAGGAGCCATCCGATATGGTGGAATAGAATTAAGCCAAGCACCCGACTCAAACTCAATCAGAAAATCAATATCACACTTTGGGGGGTAGGCCAGGAAGGTCGGTAGGAAACATATCTAAGAAGTCACGAACAACAGGAACTGACTCAACCGAAGAGATCTCTCTACTTACATCATGCACATAGGCCAAATAAGATAAGAAGCTGCTAGCCACTAGCCTCCTAGCCCGAATAAATGAGATAACCCCAACTGTTGTGCTACTACGAGATCCCTGCCACACCATAGAAGGAATACCAGGAATGGCTAAGGTAACCGTCTTAGAGAAGAAATCAGAAATAACGTGACAAGGGGATAACCATTCCATGACGAGAATCACGTCGAAATCAACCATGTCAAGCAATATAAGCTCAGACCAGGTGTCATACCCCTGGATAATAACTAAGCAAGATCGAAATACCTGATCCACTTCTAAAGACTCACCCACGGGGGTTGACACACGCAACGGCGTTACCAGATGCTCAGAAATCATACTCAAGTGAGAGGCATAGTAAACAAAAACATACGAAAAAGTAGATCCCGGATCAAATAAAGCCAAGGCGGGATGCTGGCATAAAATAATCGTACATGTGTTCACATCGTCTGATGTCTCAACCTCCCTTGCCAAAGCTGCATAGAAATGGCTATATCAGCCTTTGCCCCGACCATAAAACCTACCACCTGACCTGCCTCCCCGGGAACCACCACATATACCCTGATGACCACCTCTATGGTCCTCACCCTGACCACGGCCTCTAGCTGGAGGTGCTGGGAAAGCTGGGGAGCTGCCTAAGGAGTGGGATCAATCCGACTATGCTGAGGGCAGTCCCTAGCCAAATTACCCATCTCACCACACTCATAGCAACCTAGCTGACGACGACTCCCAGAAGAACGGCCCCCATGGCCTGAAGAACCTGAATGAAACACCTCACGGCCATGACTCGAACTGGCCTCCCTATGACCACCATCTGATGCCTGGAGAGAAGCCTGGGTAGGCCGACTAGACTAACCATGTCTAAATCGTCATCTGATCCTGTCATGATAATCCCTAGACCTGGGGCGGGAGTCACTGTAGCTGCCATCATGCTTAGCCCTCTTCTCACTGCACCGTTGGGCCTCACGATGAAGATGCTCCATAGTACTTGCATGGTCAACCATGTCTAAAAATGATTGACCCACAGAAACCAAGGAAAGGGTCTCAAGCCGAAGCTGTAATCTCAAACCATAGACAAAGCACCTAACCCCCTTCTCCTCTATAGGTAATATCATCTCCGCATGATGGGAAACCTCGTGGAACTTAGTATCTTACTCTGCCACTGATATGGAGCCCTGCTCCCACTTGCAGAACTGATGCCTAAGGAGGTCTCTGACACTATGAGGGATAAACTTGACCAAGAAGGCCTCAGAAAACTCATTAGATGACACCAATAGAGATCCAACTAGCCTGGTCAGCATGAACGTGCGCCACCACTACCTAGCAGGCCCATCTAGCTGGTGAGTTATGAAGTCGACCCCTCTAGACTCCACTAGACCCAAAGTGTGAATCTTCTCATGACAATTAGTAATAAACTCGTGGGCATCCTCACCCACAGCCCCAAAAAATCTCGGTGGTGTCAACGTGAGAAACAAACGAAACATCTTTTAGTCCTCAAGTGGCATAGGTCCGTCTGCTGCCAAGGGTTGTACTCCCTCAGGTGGTACCTACATCTGAGGTGCCCTCACTGTATGCTGCTCCTGCAGTACTGGTGCTGGTGTAGATGGGGAGGGTGGCTCCTGCATACCCCCAAGCACACCCAAGAGTTGTGCAATAGTGGCCTGGAGATCTGGAGTCTGAACTAGTCTGGGTGGCGGCTGGGCTGGCCCCTGCCCCACCGACGGAGCTGGAATATGAGCTGCTGAAGGGTCCTCTACTTCCTCCTCTCTCTCGAGTTGGTGTTGTGGCCCTGCCTCAACCTCATGGTTAGCGTCTACCCCAAGCTAGGGCTCTGTCTACAGGGACATCTAGCTAGCAGCACACTCCCAGCGCAGCTAGAAAGAGAGGCCCGGAGGCGATCACCAAAATCACAGAGGCTACCCAACCAGCGATACGCTCGCAGCCCAGCTAGAAAGAATTACCCCGGGGTGATTGTATCTTCAATAGGATCCAATCCAACAACAACTAACGTGGAACGCTGTCCACTCTAAGGAATCATAGAAAAGTCTCTAAGCCTATACTATCTAAATCCCACGCCTCTAGTGATGCACCGAACCTTCGAGAAAACGTCGGAACCGTAAAATTAGAGAGAGAAGATACATAAGTGCAGCAAGTAACGATACCGCCTAATCTAAGGTTCAAACTACCAGACTCAAGTGTGCTACTCCATTCTACAAGGAGCTAAGTCATCCGAACGACGTCGACAAAAAGTCAAGGCTATCTAGCCCAGACGGGTCATAAGTCTAAGGCAATGCTAGCCTAACCTAGAAAAAGGACATCATGCTTACAGTTAAGGATGAATAAATCATACAACAAATATCATACAAGCATACAATAGAATTTACCACATGAGCATGCAACTCTACTAAACCGGTTAACATGGTACTACACCCGTAATATGGCCAATCAATCCTAAAATGAGGTATCTAATCAAAGTAAAGAAGGAAACTAGTACCCACCCTCAATTCAGTCCAATCGACATGCTTTTACAAAATTAAGCTCAATCTAATAGAAAGGAAGTCGTAGCCTACCGTTGTAGACCAACCGCGTGCACTCCAAATCACTTTGCCAGAAATGTTTGTTTCCGAACGACCCTTGAATGTTGTCACTCTATCAAATATAGGATCACAATATTAGTACGGTCGTTTACACACAAAAATCACAACAAACGGAGATGGGTCAATTTTGGAGTCAAAATGGGAATCATGGGACCCACACCAAACTGTCCGGATTTGACTCTGCCAAGAGACCCAAAACAGTACCCTGGACTTGTGTTCCAAAATGGAACACAATTCGAGGCTCAAAAGGCAGCAAAACCCAACATGCAAGGAAACCACATTTTAATCAACTTAAAAGTTAACATGTAGCAGTCTAAACTTGGAATTTACAAGAATCAAATGGTGTCCAGCACTCCTTGAACACTCCACGACATAGCCACAATAATTTCCAATACGTCGGACTTCGAATCACCAAAAACTGAGCTAAAATGTGTGAGATGTAACCAAAACAAGAAAGCCAAAAATAAGAACTCCGAGAATGGCCTAACAGTCATATTTATAACCAAATTTACTTTGAACGACGTGTACCCGACAACTTCCGAACACTCTACAGCGAAGCCACCAAAAATACGAAGCTCCCGCACTTTGATTCGCCTATTTCGGTTGAGAGATGAGAGAGTTAGGAGGTTTTAATGTTTTGAAAAGACTGCTGATTTTCTGCATTATGTATCAGATTTTCAGCATATTTTTTGAAAACTTAAAAACTCCAACGGTGTGCTCCAAACTCGTTCGGAACTCCATGCATGTAAACAAGATATGCAACAATACAAAGTTTGATATTTCAGACTCAATGACACAGTCGAAATTTTTATACAAGGTCATCTTGATAAAAAGTGGGTCCCACACCCAAACACCATTTTAAGTCAAAAACAATAAAAGGGCTCAGGTAAAAATTGGGAACCTCAGGACACAGAAGAAGGGTCAATCTAGACCAAACTGGACATTCCGGAGCTAACTGCGCTGACAGAATTCTCATCCAAGCTCATTTACTCAGTAGAATGTTGACTAAAGTGAATCATAGGCTTAAACCTAAAGTTAAAACGCCTAATCGCACTTACTCACACTAAAAACCTCGGGAGTCATGCCGACCATGATAATAACCTAAAATGACCGTTTCGGAGCTGATGGAATCATCAGAATTGGATTTTGATGTCATCTTCTTGAACTTTTGATCGAAAAATGATCGTTCAAGGTTCATAAGCTCCAAAAACAGTAAAACTCACACAATAACCAAACAAATGACTAGGTGACCGAGCTGTCAGTCCCAGCGAGTCATAAATGACTTAGGGTCACTACAGGAATGCTCTAAATGACACACAGAAGGAAAAACATAGAAATGACCTTCCAGGTCTTTACAAGTTCACACTAGGGCTTAGAGAAAAGAGAAATTAGCAGAAAGGAGATGAAAGATCAAGATTTCGTTGTCTTTGCAAGGAATTAATTACAGGTTTCATACATGATTTGATCATACAAGGTATGTGACACTTTCATAATGTTGGTTTTGTACACCCACGTGCCAAGCACGTTTGATTCAGCGTGAATTCGTTCTAAAAAGATTGGAATTTGAATCTTCGTGGTAGTTGTTCTTGAATTGCTTTCGTTCTTGAACATGAGTTGAGATTTAGGAGTTTCTTGATATTAAAGTGTTGTTTCCTTGAGTTGTTTGAGTTAGATTTTGTGTATATTATTCTGGGTATCTGATTTTAAAGTGAATTTGAGAAAATGAAACAGAATTAATCGATTTAAGATCAGAAAACGAGACCAAATGTTCGTCAGGTTTTGCCTGAGGGAAAGGCTGGCGCGACGCACCCCTGTAGCGCTAGAGGAGCTGGCGCGGCACACCTACAGTGCGCCAGAAAGGAGCCTCAGTCATGTGAGTTCATAAAGTTTTCAAAAGTCCTTCGCAAACGTTTTAACATTGTTTTAAGACTTGAAGTTCAAGATGACTAAAGAGTAAAGAGTAAAGATTGAAGTCATTTCTTTAAAGAAGTGTATGGGGACAATGTATTCCGAAAGAGTTTAAAAATGTTTTCACATTTGAGCGAGAAAGGGAACATCGATTCCAAGAGAGCTTTTAAGTTATGTTCTGAGTAATTATCTCAAACCAAAGAAAGAAGTTTGTTTTAAAAACATATGAGCTAAGTATATTTTGGGAGTAGTATTGAGCACCGATATGGGGATATAAGTTCATATTAACTCAAGTCTCCATAAACCATGTAGCCATCATGGGTAGTAAACGATCATACTTTTTAGATGAATCCTTAAGTGTGCTTTTAGCATAGACTAGTGGATCCACTTAGTTAAGGCGTTTTATATGACGACAAAGTATAGGACAGTTCTGGCAGAGTGGGCAAGACGATGAATCACCACTTAGGCTCATAGTGGTGGTTGTCGGTTAGAGAATCTCCCACAGAAACTATATTACTTTGATATATGAGTAAAGTTGAGTTTGTTATTCCATTTCATTTTACGAACTAAGTTGTTTTCCACTGTTTTTACAAGTTTTTTATATATATATTTCATATGCTTTATTAATTTATATTGAGTTAAGTCATTCATGAGTTGAGTAAAGCCAAGGTAATTGTTCATTTCAGATTCTTTTCAAGCCTATGTTATGTTTAGCATTCGAATTCGCATACTCGTACATTCAATGTGCTAATGCCATTTGGCCTGCATCGTTTTATGATGCAGACACCAGAAATCAAGATCAACATCCAGCGCCTCGTTGATCCAGTTTAGCACTCAAAGTCTGGTGGTGAACCTCCTTGCTTTCCGGAGGATCCTTTTTATTGCTTTCAGTATTTTAGTTCATTAGGATATTGTGGGTCTTGTCCCGACATCCATCACAGTTTAAGAGGCTTCGTAGATAGACAGTTAGTAGTTCAGTTGTCTTTACATTATCATTTCATATGTTAAGACTTGAGTTGCCATTTTGGCCAAGTTGAATGTTTGACCTTTAAAAATTCTTAGTTCCATTATTAAACTGTTGAGTAAAGTGCATTTGATCATTGCAATAATGCTTAGAGTCATCTGCTGAATAAGTAAGCTAGGCCAGCAATGGTTCTCGATTGCTGGCCACGCCCAGGGTATAGGCTTGGGGAGTCACAGGTTTTGCATTTAAGTAGTTAATACCTACATTGCTAATTTAGTAATTGAGTTTACACAAAATAGGAGCAAGAAATTGAATAAGTTGAATTGAGAAAGTACATTCCAAGGGCACCCAAGGGTGTGGAATTAAACGCTAATGTATTAAACACTTATTTTGATAAAGGTAACAATGATATTTATAGAACACTTTGTAGCATCACATTAGTGCTATATGGAATGACACAGTAAAGTGTAATATAGGAAAGATGAGTGCTTTGGCTTTTGCAGTTTGTAAAATTGAAGTTTCTGTCTAAACTTCATGGCTACTAATTAGTATTTGATATTTGTCACAGGTGTTTGTGATCGTTCTGGAGATATGATCTCAGTGCAAAAATCATATATCATATCATATATATATAAAAGAGAGAACCTTAGTCCCGCCTACGTGACACCACCACAAACAAGAATTCCCTTTGAATTAATTTTTTCCTTAACTAGCCTTCCCTTTCATGAATAGTTGTGACTTTTACGAAAAGTGGTGAATTTTAGAAAAGTGGTAACTTTTATGAATAGTTGTGACTTTTACGAAAAGTTGTAAATTTTATGAAAAGTTGTGACTTTTATGAAGAGTTGTGAATTTTATGAAAGGTTGTGACATTTCTGAAGGGTTGCAATTTTTCCAAAGAGTTGTGACCTTTCCGATAAGGCACAATAAGTATTTGTTCACACTACCCTTTGTTGTATATTAATAGAGGGATTTCCTGTCACAATTATTTGTAGGTTTTTTCTGCTATAGGGTAGTCGAGTTCAAATACATGAATTAAGCTTCTTATGAAGTTCGTTTCATTCTCAAAGTTTTCTTCCTCCTATTTCATGAAGCTTAATACTTAGTATAAGTCATAGTGATTCATGTAATTATGACAATTTCTTTTTGCTATTTTGGTCACTTTTTTAAAACTATGTTAAAAATTTCAGCAAGGATGATTGAAAATTGATCTTCTCTTTTGTCCCTTTCTACAGGTTTCTTCATATAAATTTTTATTTTATTTTAATTGCAACGCGACATTACTACTCGTGCACCTCTCAGTCCAAAACTCATAACGCTGCTGAAATGATTGAATTCATTACATTTGGTTGTTTGATAAACAAAACTTTTATTTTTCCCATTATTATTTGTAGGTTTTTTTTCGTTATTAGAGAGTCGAATTCAAATATATTATTCAAGCTTCTTATGAAGTTTTTTTAATTCCTCAAAGTTTTCTTCCTCCTATTTCATGAAGCTTAATATTTACTATAAGTCATAGTGATTCATCTAACTATGACAACTTCTTTTTGCTATTTTGGTGTTTGTTTTAAACTATGTTAAAAATTTGAACAAAGATGAATGAAAATTGTTGTTTTCTTTTGTCCCTTTCTACAGGTTTCTTTGTATAAACAAAGAAAATTGATTTTAATTACAACGTGACATTACTACTCTTGCAACTGTCAGTCAAAAACTCACAACGTTACTGAAATTGTTGAATTCATTACCTTTGGCTGTTTAATAAACAAAATTTTTATTTTTGCCACTATTATTTGTAGGTTTTTTTCGCTATTAGGGAGTCAAATTCAAATACATTATTCAAGCTTCTTATGAAGTGTGTTTCATTCCTTAAAGTTTTCTTCCTCCTATTTCATGAAACTTAATTTTTTACTGTAAGTCATTGTGATTCATGTATATTGTAATTTTTTTTTTCTATTTTGGTGACTTTTTTTAACTCTGTTAAAAATTCATGTGAGGATGATTGAAAATTTATATTCTCTTTTGTCCCTTTCTAAAGGTTTCTTCATTTACTTTTTGGGAAAATTGCTTGTGGGTTGTGCTATATTTGATAGCACACAAAAACAAATATGCGATAACTAATACAGAACCAATGATGAAGTTTGTTAAAGGAACCAAACAGATCGTTCTCTTGCTTTCCAGAGTTAGTATATTATTTTGATTGTTATTTCTTAGGTACAAAAATTTTATATGTCATTTGTGACGTCCCGCCACCAACGTAGGCAAATTTTACAGCAAAGAAGGCGTAGAGGTTTCTAGAATAGGCTAGAAAACCTTAGATATTTCAAGAGAACTTTAGAGAAGTGTAGAATTCTCTAGATAGGGGCCAAAGTGTAGATATTGGACGGACTTATCATGTAAATATTAATTACACTTTAGTCCTTGGAGAGTAGTATAAATAGAGGTGCCCTCATTTGCAAAGGCACCAAGCAAGTTTGTAAACAATCTTCCAAAGCTCAATACAAAGCCTTCTTCAAAAGCTCTCTCTTTGTTCTTTCAAAGCCTTTCCTTAAGCATTCTCTTAGCAAACCAAGTCTTAAAGGCTTCCTTGAGTTTACAAGATCTTGAAAGATTAGTGAGTAAATTGTCAAGGGCCGCACGGATCTTTAGCCATCACTCTAAGTCCGTGACAACGTGGTATCAGAGCGAGGTTCGTTACTAAGGAAATGGCAACAGAAGGAGACATAAACGCCGCTAGCACCACCAACGTCCGTCCGGATGGTGGAAAGAAGGCCCGAAAGGGTAAGAAGCACCAAAAGAGTCCTGAAGAAATGCTGCCGGATCCCACACCTAGCGAGGCACTTACATCTCATCCACCCTCGACCACCGAGGCAAGTGACGAGGAACTCGGCGAGGAGGCCATTGACGTCACCGCTGGCGAAGACTGGGTCGCAAGGGTAGAAGTGGCAAAGCAGGCCGTGGAGATATTAGGCCGACGCATGAATGTGGCCGACGGCAAATTCAAAACTCTTGAAGACTTCACCCTTGAGGAGATCGAAAACGTCCGCAAGGAATTGGAAGGGCGTCAGCAGGCCGAATTTGAGATGAAGGAGGCCATCACTTCCTTGGAGTGCCGACTCATGGAGGCGCTGAACACCATTGAAACCATGAAAGCCGAAATGAAGGCACTTAAGGAAGGCAGAGAAGCTGGAGGATCGACGTCACCCGACTATGATAGGGAGGCCAGGGTCGAGGCTCCCAAGCCACCGATGTTTAAAGGCGTCCGTGACGCTCAAGAGGTGGAGAACTTTTTGTGGCACTTGGAGAATTACTTCAAGTGTAGTCGG